>JACBKR010000187.1:0-42465 GCA_014218235.1 Colocasia esculenta
TTGATATTTAATTGAATAGAGTATTAAACCCATTAAACGGAAAAAAGAATAATGGGCTTTGCTTAATGGACCCTCTAGAATTTATTGGGTCAAAATATGAATTTACAAAGGGAGAATAATAAGAAAATACCCTAAATTCGGAGTTTAATTATCTCATAATTGGAAAGGGGTTATTAAAGCAATAAAAGTGGCAATTAGAGTTGGAATTGGATTCCTAAACCTACCCCATATAGTCTAGCACGAATTTAGATACTATCATAACCTAATTAGATATTGGAAAGCAAGAGAAGGAAGGTGGAGTTAGGAAATCTCGTAATTAAGAGGAATTGAGTAGTAGTAGGAATAGGAACTTGTATTTATATAAATACATCTCATAAACCCTCTTGGCCGACCCTAGCTCATTGCCAAAGGTTGTTGGACGCGGAGAAGAGGCCAAGGAGGAGAAGATCTCGTGGGAAGAAGGAGTTCTTGGAGCTTCTTCCTCGTTCTTGGAGTTCTAAGCCCTAGAAGATAAATCGAGTCAAAGGTAGGCATACTCACGAGCAAAATTAAATTAAACTCGTCTGTAGGTAGTTCCAATCACCAGGAACAAAAGCCCTCTTGTTTCATAATTTTCCATCGAGCCAATCTTTTGTTCTTGATTTTAGAAGATCTGCAAACATGATAACCCCGAGACATCATGTTTAATTCTAAACTCTATTTATACATGATCCCATGCTACGAAATTTTTACTGTAGATACTTCATGTTGTTAGGGATCTTTTGCCCCTGAAAGCCCTAATTTTTGTTGAGCATGTTGCTCGAATTAATCAATCTTTCTCTCTGTATCATGTTCTAGTTACTTGTTATTGTTCATGATCAAACCTTGTTCAATCCATGCTCTCTCTCTCATCCTATTTACTGGAAGTACTCTCGTATGTCTAGTTTCATTTGCACTGGTTTCATGATTTTTCACCATGTATATAATTAGTTATGATTTTCTAAACGAACCCGTATCAAATTTAATGTTCTAGTCCGCAATCAATGTCTGGTCTGACTCTTGTCAGAGCCAGGTGCAGACCACCAGATCGCGACTGCCGATATGTCGCCTTCTGGGGTCCGATTATGACAGCCTACCCGTCGCGACCAAGAAGGCGACAGGTAAGCCGTCGCGTTTCCAGTACCTGATTCGCAAGCCCTGTCGCGATCCTTACATGCTCCTGTCGCGATCTGCCTAGTACCTGTCGCGATCCTCATTGGCCTATGTCGCATTCACAGGTTTTTGATGAAAACCCATAAAAATTACTTCTGTCGCTTTCTAAATAATTCTTATGCATTTTTATAGTTATACACCCAGTAAAAACATGTTTTAAAATGGAGCCATATTGAATGCTTTAAAATACATATTCACGACTTATTTCTATCTATGATTTCTCTTACATATGCACACACATGAACCATCCATATATGGCTGAAATCTGGCATAAAATATCTCATAATGTATCTGGTAATTTATTGCAATAAAGTATATAAACTGCCCTATTTTAACGGACTTGTATTCGTTTCTTGCGTTGTTTATATACCGATATCGACGCTCCACTATTCTTGAATTCCTCTAGAATGTCGAGCACCTATTTTATATACACACTTTACTTGGCTTGTGGTGAACTCTCTGTCGGATATTCCTTTTGCCGGACTAGTGAACCCTTGCACAAGGCCTCCGTAAGTCTCCTCTGGTCATGGATTCCCACATGGTCGACGAGCCGGTTGTACCCTAACACCCATTACACCTTCAGGGATCGATATGATCCAAACGGCCATTCGAAGTTCGCTCTTACCTTGAATCACATCGGACCTCTAGACTTATGCATAACATGGCCAGTGGGAAGATCGTGAATTCCACCTGACTGCCAATACGACGTGCGCGTGTTGTGCAACTGTTACTATCACCTGTTACTCGTCGCATTACGTGCAATGTCCATTAGCTCTCATCTATACTCTACTCGCGCATCTATTCACGTTCTCTCTACTATCTCATCTATTCATCTAGTGCTCTTAACTATTCTTGGTACTCTGTATTGGCCATTGACTGATTGTCTAAAGATACCATATAACCATGCCTGGCAATATATAAAGGGCCCGATCTGGTCCTGGGATGTGCACCCGAAAGTGCTAGTGCCCATGGGAGTTAAATGATCAGAGTGTTTGGCATTACACTCAAGTGCTATCTATCTCGACTATCTATATGACAATCAAACACAAAACGTGCTATACTCTCTTGATGTCTAGAATGACAAACAAGTGCTATACTCGTCGTGCTATTATTATACTTGTGCTAGTTGTGCTATGGCCATCTTGCTATTCGTGCTATACTCGATACTTGTGCTATTTTTGGAAACTATACTCGATCTCATGCTATTGTGCTATCCTGTTACCTATTGTGCTATCCCTTGCTATATTTTGACTCTCTTGTACCTGCTATCTTTAGATACTCTGCCATTAAATACGTTAATTACTTTAAGCTTGCTTGAGCCTGAGATTTAAGTCCAACTGGGCGTTATCGCTCACCTATGTTATTTGATGTTGTATTCTCAGGTGAGACAGAGGATGACACATACACTCACGAGGAAGGGAATGACCAAGAGTGAAGTCAGGAGTACACTCGAGTCATTATGTTATCTTAGAGTTGGAGTTAGTTATTTCCTTTTATTGCAATGTAATTAGGCCCTATAGAATGGCTCTAATATTAGTGGTTGTAACTAGACATTTTAAAAGTTATTAATGAGAAAGATTTGCTTTAGTGTTATTCAAGGTGCAATGGTTTGATGTCTAGTACTCACACTATACCCTTTTCTTGCAACTGCCTTCGCGCTCCGATATTCCGCATCGGGGCGTGACAACGCGTCCTCTCTGGTTGCCTCAGCGGACTCCCACCACGCACGGGCGTCCCGTTCTAACTGGAACGTAGCTAGCAGTATCTTGTCCCCATCCGTGCATTGCATGATGCGGAAGATACGCTCAATCTCCCTGAGCCAGTTCTCGGCCTCATCAGGGTCTGTGGTACCACTAAATCGAGGCGGATTCAGGTGCGGAAATTTCTATGTAAATCACTAGCTGCTTAGTTGTTGTTATTATTGTTGTTGCTCCAGCAGTCTGAAGTAAAGCTTGAATAAGCTACTGGATAGTCTACTGCATATCACAGAGTTGAGCATGCTCTGCTGCCATTGTTGATGTTTAAATTCCTTCAAAAGAAAATTTTAAATGTAAGTTATTGAGTTTGCACTAAGCTTGTGCGTGTGTGCGTTTATTTTATCTCATTACCCAAGGTTCTACCCATCTCACATAGGTATGGAGTTAGATTCTAAGTCAAGGCAGGTCAACATAGATCATCCTATACTTAAGAACAACCTAGGCTCTGATGCCAAAAAAACTGTAACGCCCCGACGCGGAATATAGGAGCGGGATTATAGTTATTAAATAGTACAGAGCGAGAAAATAAATACAAACCATTGCATAATTGGATAACACCAATAAACTCCATTTTCATTAATCATCCAACAATCTCCATTACATTCACTAATAACTCATCATCTTCATAAACTGACTAATACATCAACGTATCAGAGCCAAAACTAGGGCCCAGAGTACTTTATTCAAAATTAAACTATTACATAACGACTAACTGACTCACTAACTCATAACTACGCTAACAGACTACTACTAGGTAGCACTGGTTGCTGAATGGTCACTCCTGGGCCTCCTCATCGGTCCCATCCTCATGAGTGTGGTCATGATCCGACTCACCTGAACACATTAAACAAATACGCAGGATGAGCGAGTAACGCCCAGTAGGACTTAATATCCCATGAACACAAGAATGCTTTAAATAGTTAATGTTTTAATGGCATGCTAACTAGAGAGTAAAGTCATGTAGAGCATGTCACGTTAACAAGAGAACAATAGCAACTGGCACAGGGAAAATAGTACAACGAGAACGACAATAGAATGGCCATGTAACGTTATAACATGTAAATTGCACAACGGTGCACTAGTAATGATCAACTTGCACTTGTAAAGATAGTACTTTGATTGTCATAGATTAATCTAGATAGTAAACTGGCGCTGGATACATGCCGTAACACATCCTTGATCATTTTAACTCCCATGGGCACTGACACTTTTCGGGCACTCCTCCCAGGACCTGATCGGGCCCTATTGTGCTGACATTAGTCATTTCTTTTATCTTAGACAATCACACGAATGGCCAAGAGAGTACCAAGAAGAGATAAGAGAGTACTAGATGAATAGACGAGAGTGTAGAGAGAACGTGAACAGATGAGAGGATATAGAGAGCAGATGAGATAGGGTATTATCGTAAAATCACGTTAAACATCGATAGTACGGTTGCACGGCACACCACCGCGGGCCGGCAGTCTGGTAGCAATCATCACCGCCCACTAGCCGTGTTATGTACACATGCTAGATGGTCCGGTGTGACCAAAGATAAGGAAAGAACACGCTAAGGCCATGGATCGTACTGATCCCTAATGTGTATCGAGTTTTGGGGTACAACCAGCTCGTTGACTAAGGACGTGCGCCAAAGCCAAGAAGACTTACGTAGGTCTTGACAAGGAGTCCATGGCCCAGTCGAGAGTATTCCCGATGGAGAGGTGGTCCAAGTCAATAGAAAGTGTGTAGAAACTGGGTCCATCATGCCTCGAGTGCTCGAAGCCGAGGGAAAATGATTACGGTATTTAAAATAACCGTATAAAATGAAGGCAATTGTATTTAATAAAATAGGGTAATTTAGTCATTTATTTCGCTAATTTATCGAATATATTATTGCATAATTTATCAGGGTCAAATGTCATTTAATAATGTTAGGTGTGTGTAAGTGTAAAGAAATCTTGAGGATATGACAAGTCGTGCAAATGTCTTTTTGAATAATTAAATTTATATCGTTAATGCCATTTATTAACGTACCAAGTTGAATTAACTATAACATGGGTTAATCATGGCTAATTAAGGGGTATAAGGCTTAAACAACAGGGCATATGCACAATTTTCAATTCTGGTCGGATTCTTGAAAACGCGACGGACTTACCCGTCGCGATTCAAATCGCGACGGGGCGGCCGGGCGCGACAGATGGACTGGCCGGTCTGGCCCGGTCCGGAGTGGAATTGCGGCGGCTTACGCCGCCACATTCTTGACACGACGCCATCAGTTGGCGCGACCCCACTGATATCGCGGCGGATTGCGCCGACACGATACCAGGTGGGATTGCCCTTTTTCCCTTTTTCCCATGGCGAATCCTCTTTGATACATAGACGTTCTAAATTCCATATAAAATAGCACGGTGATCCAAAAAGCACGAAACTAATTTTAAAAGAAAGTAGACATATAGTTCTATCAACATGCACGATTAATTTGAAAATAAACAAGGTTTAGGCATGATTGATTGGGTTACTTTTCAGTGACATAAACATGCATAGTCAGGGTTCAATGAATTATTAATGATGGATACATGATGAAAAATTCTGACACTAGGAGCGTTCAAAGGCTAACAAGATGTAGTATTTATTATATTTTTATCATAGTATGAAGTCAAGTATGAATGAGGTTCACAAACAAACAAGAAGGGTCGGGTGCATAGATCTGACAGAGATTCAAAGAATTAAATCTCCCTCATGGGAGATCGAAATAGAGCAAAACTAGGGGCATTTGAAAGCTAATACAATGCAGTATATATGAGAGTTTTATCATGCCTTGATAACAAGTACATGCAGGGGTATAGAGCAAACATGAAGTTTCAGGTTCATGGTAATAGCAGGGATTCAAGCAATTAATTTGCCCAAATGGATGAACAAAATACAACGAGATAAGAGGGCTTTTGAAGAGGTTCATGAAGGCTACTTAGGGTAATTTTTACACAATTTTAGCTTGAGAGATTGCCTACCTTTTTCGTGGAGTAAGAAAGCCCTAGTTTAATGATGAAAATAAGAGAAAATCCAAGCTCCAAGCCTCCTCCTCTCCTTGCTCTTCGTCCAGAACTTCTCCTTTTCATCTCCAAAGAGCTTAGACACGAACTAAGGTTGCTAGGGTCGAAATTTGGGGGTATAGGGCTAACTATAGGAGTCCTAGCCATTCTAAGAGTCCTCCCTTCCATTAAACTCCAAATTTCTTTCTTTATCTCCCACTTTCTCTTATTTATCCACCTAATAGAGTTTGGAAGGAATCTAATTTTGTGGGTAAAGGTTTAGGGTAAGTGTAGGACTCTTTTTAGGATAGATATGACTTATTTTAATAGTTAATTTGACCCTTTTCCATTTATTAATTAATTAGATACAAATTTCTCTTAATTACTTCTCCTCTCATAATGGGCTATCCCTATTTGGCCCAACAAACCATATTAGGACCATTAGTACATCCCATTACTAATTTAGCCTAATGGGTTTTGATTTAAATCATTCTAATTATATTTATTTCCCTTTTTTGTTCAATAATTTCTATTTTTCTTATTTATCAAAATAGAAATTTTATTTTTATTTGGGTTTTAAAAATCAAGGGTGCTACACTTTTGCTCCAATCTTCATTCCAATCATCCAGAACCTTTCCCCATTCAAAACCATGGCCGCTTCTGGAATTTCTGGCACTGTTGGGGGCTATGGAGCTGGGTTCCTCACAGCTAAGCAGCATGAAAGATTCGCTACTGTGAAGACCAAGCTGTGCGGGCACAAGGCAGTGGACGTGGCAGATTTGGAGAAGAATGGAATGCACAGCATCGTCGCAGCCATGGAAAGGATGAATTGGAGGAAGTTGGCAACCCTGTCTGAGGTGAGTTATCCAGATTTGGTCAAAGCTTTCTATGTTTGCTTGAAGTCTGAAGAAGAAGGTATTATCCACTGTCAAGGGAGCCCAGATTAGGATCACTTATGATCTTTTGGCAGTGTTGTTGGTGTTTGTACCACCGGTCACAGTGGAGTACACACTGTTGACATTCAGGCGAAAGGATTAGGGATTATTGATCCCGAATACAAACTGAAGGATGGAAAAATAGACATCAACAATTGAATGCTTTCAATCGTCTATTGCATTTTATAGTATGCCAGATATTGATTCCTAGGAGTGCCACCTTCTCTACATGCACCAAAGCAGACTCCGATATGATGTTTTGGACTATCCAAATCAGAGTATAAACATGGCAGAGGTGATTTTGGAAAGAATGAAGTTTGCACATGCTCAGGTTTGGGACAAGAAGAGTAAGTTGAATGTGTCCCTACCCTATGCCCATTTATTAACCAAGATTTTCCAGCACTTTGGTGTCAACTTAAGCGAGGCAGTTTCAGAAAAGATGGGCCAAGCCATTTGGTCCAGAAATCTTAAGAAGATTGGTTTTTCGCTGGTTGCTGAAGTATGGACAAAGACCTCAGTGGCTGAGGGTGAGGCCATTATTGGTGAAGTCCAAGAAGTCCAAGAAGAGGTAGCTCCAGCAGTGGAAGCATCAGCAACACAAACAGTAGAGGCAGAGGCAGCAGCAGCAGCAGGATTGAGGACATCCCTCCAGAGCTCATTGAACCCGTTGGGCAATCTTCTAAGGTTCTCCCTCCCACTCAGGGGGAGCAAGAACAAGTGTCTGTAGATGCTGGCAGAGAGGATGTGGCACCAGGCCACAATGAGAATTCTGTTTTGGAAGAGACTCCCACTCAGGGGGAGCAAGCTGTCTATGATGATCCGGAAGGTGAAGTTGTGGCATCAGGCCACTCTGGAGTTCAGGTGAGAGACGCTCCTGTCCAGGAGAAGCAAGAAGCAGTTGTGCCAGCTGATATCCCTATGGAGGATGCTCCTATTGAAGGGGAGAATTTGACTGCCTCAGGGGGGAGAGTACTGAAAACCCTCCAGTGAATAAATTTCAAGAGGGTGTGACAGCCAGTTCCTCTGATTCAGATGAGCAAGATGACCATGTTGATCATGAGGAGCCCGTTGCTAGGGCAAGTGAGAAGGGAAAGGGAGTTGCTTCAAAGATCCCCCTCCTTACAGAGACACCACATCAGAGGACCAGGCAACAGAGATTTGTCATTAATCTAAAGCCTGTGATGGATAGGCTAGATGCCCAAGGTGAGATACTCTGCTCTGTGCAATCAGATATTACTTCTATTTTTATGACCCAGAGCTCGGTAGCAAAAGATATGGGCATGGTAAAGAATGCGTTAAGGTGGTTGAACAAAGAAATAGGGAGCATGAAGACCTTATTGTCAGAGATTTTAAAGGAGGTAAGGGCACCAGCACCTCCTGCTCCCACACCACCTGCTCCTCAGCCCTCTGAGGTAGCTGAAGAAGAGATTGCTAGGCCATCAGGGCCTATTTCTGCAGAAGTGTCAGGGCCTTCAGGGCCATCTATTGTTGAGGAAGATCCTACAAGGCCATCAAGGCCAGTAGTTGTTGAACAGGTGGCAGCTGTAGAATCTGGGCCAATAGGGCTAGCTGAGGATCTGTCAGGGCCAACCGGCCAGTGGTTACTGAGACTGATCATGTCAGGGCAGAAGAAGAAGCTGTAGCTCCTAAGCCCCCAGCTCCTTCTCCCATTCAGACACCAGCCCCTCCTTCTCAACCTTCATCCTCCACAGCACCACCAGCTCCTACATCTTTCAAACAACTACTACCCAGAACCATCTCTTCTCCTACTCCATTTCCTTCACAATCCTCTTCATCCCCGTCTCTACCACTCACATTCCTCCTCCTCCTCCTTTCTTGAGGCTCCGCCAGCCTCCTCATCAGCTGGAGCCTCCTCATCCTCTGGTCCCTCTTCTTCTAGACCAGCTGTTATACCTCCCTCCACTTCTCATTCCTTTCTTCATCCCTCTACTCCTCCCTCCTTCATTACTATTATTCCGGAGAGTGCTTAGCTTGATGCCCCCTATCTTAGGGACATCAAGGATGAGTTTGAAGAAGTTATTATCCAATCTGTATTGAAGGTTGGAACTCATGTTCATAGGACAGCCTCTCTAGCCCTGCTCCTAAGAAAAGAAAAATAACCTCCACTTCCTCTATCTCTTCTGATCCTTGTTATCCACCCCTGTGGTTTTCTCTAACAGTGGACAACAAAAATAAACCACTCTATAGAGAATTCCTTCAGAAAGTTATTTTTGCTACCATCATAAACCTTCCTCATGTCAACCTTATCGATCATCTTAATGTCATTTTTTCCTTATACTTCTCTCTCTAAGTCCGAAAAATAAAAAATCTTCTCTCTAGCCAAAGCCAAAATTGAAGAGCAGTGGGCTCGGAGTCATAAAGCTTTATACAATAAGTTTCTTCTTGCTCGATCAGCCAGGTTCCCTCCCCAGGATCATTCATTGACTTTATCAGAGTGGTTCTAGATCCTTCACAAGGACACCTGGGCACCTTTCATTTAGAAGGAAATGAAAATCATCAAGCACTATCAGATATTCAATAACTACATATATCTTAATTATCTTCCTGAGGTTCAACTTGGTCAGTTCAAGCAGGCTATTAGAGATCTTGGGTCAGTTGAAGCTCACACTGAAGCTATCCAGGTTGACTTTGCCACCCTCCAGTTGCCTAATACTGTTCTTCTTCCCCCACTTCATTCTCTGGTCATGGCTTCAGCTGTTGGCTCAATTATTTTTTAGCGTTTTTCCAGAGTCATGGGAAGAATCAAAGTGTAGAAGGGTCATCTGTTTGCCTTTCACATATTTTTGTTTATAGAGTGTCACCAGGGCCATGTCAATGCTAATGTCCTCGCCCCTCTCTTGACTGAGTGTGAAAGACTATCTCCTTCAGATTGGGCCAGATTCTATCCCCTATTTGCTCAGCAACTTACTGATCTGAATGTCTCTCAAGCCAGGGAAAATAAACCTCCAATTTCAGCTGCTAAATTTCTAGACATGAACTCCATTCACCTTGTTAATGATCCCTTTCAATCATGGGTTGAAAGATACAAGCTCTACGTAGCCATGCGCCTAGAACTGAAGCAGAAGCAACTCTTCTACCCAGTCTCTATTGATCAGTTTCTCTCTTGTGTCAGTTTTAGAAAAGTCAGTTTGTATAAACATTCCTTTGACAGAAATCGCTATGCTGACTTCTTGGAAGATCAACGGATTCTTCATCATCAGAGAATGGCTCCCACCATGGGACCTTCTTATTTTGTTGCTTGTGGAGTATTTCGTCTTTATTTTGAAGAGCAGGAATCTAAGGCTTGGGAAATCATTTCCCATTATGCCTCTCTTTTGTCTCGTGCCTTCTACCTCTCTATACCTCCTCCAGAGTAATTCAATATACTCTCTTTTTTTTTTCCTCTATCATTTGTCCTTTCTCCTTTTCTTTGTCTCATAGTATATCTTTTTGCTTAATGCCAAAAAGGGGGAGAAATATAGTACTTCTGAAATACATCTCTCACGATATTTTATTTTGTAATTTATTTAGATTTATTTAAGAACATCTTTGGTTAATGCTATGTTTTGTCATCACCAAAAAGGGGGAGATTGGTGATCAGATTATCCTCAGTATAATTTAAATAAATTACATATCTATTTTGGTGATTAACAAAATTGTGATAAAGTTTACTCTAACATAATTTCTATGAGATTTGAGCACAGGAAATAAATTAAGGAAATAAATCAGTAAGTATTTCTCATCCAGTAGCATTTACAGTTCAAAGCATGAAATATTCTAAGTACACATCGACTTTCTAGTTGTTGCAACGATTTCCTCAGAATCATAACAATTTCCTCATCCACATCGATGTTTGATTCTATAATGATTTCATAAGTCATCGCTATTCTATTAAAGTCTATTTCATAATGATTTGATCTCATAACGATTTGTTAAGTGAGCATAACGACTTCGACATCATAACGATTCAATAAGTCAACAGAGCAACTTTATGCCTTAGCGATTTGATGATCAAATCGATTTCGATCTCAAAATGATTCGCCAAGTAATCGCATCGATTTCAATCTCGTAATGATTTGCTAAGTGATCGCATCGATTTCCATCTCATAACGATTCGATAAGTGTGGCATCGATTTCGAGCTCATAACGATTTGGTCGTCACATCGTTTTCTTAAGTGAGAACAACAATTTGCTCTCACATCAATTTGATCTTTTATAACGATTCGATAAGTTACACAACGACTTGGTCACTGTAACGATTCGATAAGTTACAACAACGACTTGGTCGCTATAACGATTCGATACAGCAAACAACGATTTGCTCACTACATCGACTCGATAAGTGAAACAACGACTTGCTTATAACAATTTGTCCACAACGATTCGTTTACAACGATTTGATTATAACGACTTGTTCATAACGATTTGCTTATACTATCATAACGATTTGTCTCTACAATGATTTGGTTATGATTGTATAACGATTTGTATATGCATCGATTTGTTTATTAGTGTGCAACGATTCGTATAGATAATGACTCATTTGCACAACGATTTTATAAGCCATACTCAGAATGATTTTATGGTTCATAATGACTTGATATTTTAAATAGGTTGAAAGTGAAAGTCTTCGCACATATCTCTATGACATCCATGCATTTATTATGACAGAACGTATCACTGCAATGCAAGCATAGATATCTTCTACTCTCTTGCTTATACTGGAGATGTCCTTTTAGTAGAGCAAAATGGCATTTCTATTTTGATGTATATTTCGTCTAACGTTGACTAACAACAAGAGACATCATAACTATCCGTGTTTTAGCATTTAATGTGTGCAAATCTCTGACATGCACATCTCAATACAACGTTGGATAAATGGAAGAGAAAAGGACATCGAGGAAGATCTTCTCTTTGCATGGTACGTAAAGATCTGTTGAAGACCATACAGTCTAACGTACACCAGCACTTAGAGACAACGGTTACTTCAACGTTCAATTTTCAAACGGAAGACATATATAGAAGACTGTTGCTCCAGAACAAGATAGCGCTTACAACAATCTTTTCAAAACCTTCTGCGAGCATCTGAAAGAGCGAAGCTTCACTCTTTTTGCTTTGTCTAGCTCTTAGCTCTCTACATTCTTGGTGTTAGCCTTGAGAGCTTTTGTGTACTGAGAGTGCTCCTCATTGTAGAACCTTTCCTCTCAGTCTTAGCTTCAGATTGAGCATTGTTCTATATGCTTGATCTAGGGGCTTGTCTTCTTGAAAACATTCTTGTGTTTGTTTCCCTTTGCGTTGAAGGAAGACCTGGGGATTCCAGGGTGTTTATTTCCCTTCGTGTTGAAGGAAGAGCTGGTGGGATCCAGAGTGCTGTATTTCCTCTTCTGGTTGTGAAGAGAAGACCATCTGCGGCTGGGTGTGTAAGTGTCCTTGAGTGGGACTGTACCCTTGGGTAGTAGAATCCTAAGTGGTTGCTCAGGGACTGGATGTAGGACTCCTGTGGAGAGGAGGTCTGAACCAGGATAAAATCATGTATAGTGTGTGTGTGCTTGCCTCGTGTTTGGTGTCTTCTTTTTACTAACACTAACAATCATCGAAGTGTGTTTTGTGTGAATGTTTTTGTGAACAGGTTTAGGTATTCCAATTTTTTTTTCCCATTCACCCCCCCTCTGGGCTTGCTAGCTGGGCAACAAGAAATACTCATCCGATTGGCCTTCGGTTTATTCCAGCACGGTCGGGGCGATGAGTGTCACTTGTGGAAACTAATGGAGTTCAATTCCAACTCCTGGTTTGGGCTCGACGCTCAAATTCACAATAATCAGTTAGTTTAGTTTTAAAATGAAAAACTTAGGTTTCGGGGTCCAAAATTAGAAATACTAATCCGATTGGCCTCTGGTTTGTTCCAACACGGTCGGGGTGATAGTTGTGACTTGTGAAAACTTACGGAGTTCAATTCCGACTCCCGATTTGAGCTCGACGCTCAAATTCATCTTAAGTGTGGCCAAAATAGTGTGACCAAAATATTGACCGAAAGTGAGTGAATAAAAATCTATAAATTTAAATAATTTATTTTTTATAATTGTATCACCCCGAAAAATCGGTAATTGGAAAATAAGAAATAAATCGAAAACGATAAAATCAATATTTGTGAAATAGCAAAAATGCACGTGTCATTATCATACATACAAAAACCCATTAGAAAATTTCATAAAAACCACAGTTCAACTCTAAATGATACTCCCTAATGACCCACAGAGAAATTCGTGTAAAGGAAAATCGGATGGTCCAAGTTTAAGGTGTTTTACGACTGAGTGTCGTAATCAGGGAATAAGTCAAGAAATCATTATCACACATAACTAGAGGAGCCAGAAAATTAAATAAAAATCATAGATGGACTTCAAATAATATCCCCTAATGATCCATTAAGAATTTTGGGTCAATAAAAGTCATTTGGGATATATTTAAGAGTTAGTGTGACTTCTTATCGTAATTAGGAAATAAGTTGGACAACCCATTATTAGGTGTATAAATGAGATCATAAACTAAATGAGAAATTTATGGTGGACTCCAAACAATATGAGGGGATAGTCCATAAAAAAATTGGATCAATGAACAACTTATGTCACATGAACAAATTCAAGTATGAAATTAGTAAATAAATAACTTCCGTATTATGAGAATGATAGAACTTACGTACCACTATTGTACGTGAGAAAACACGTCGGAAAATTCTATAAAAATTATAAATCAGCCCCAAATATTGTCCCTAAGTGTTCCACAAAGGAATTCGTGCAACGAAAAATCCGATTGGCCGAGTGTACGTCACACGTGACAAACTACCCGAATTAGGAAACTAAGTCGAAAATTGTTAACACGGAAAAATAACCCACCATAAATTAAATAAACATGTTGGAGAGACTTACAACACCATGTATTAATGACCCATTAACAAGATTTGGGCCAATGGAGCACACTTGACCAAGGATAGAAATTGGGACAAGAAAATACCCAGAAATTCGTGTATGTAATTATGCAATGATTAGGGAGGGCAATTTAGGGTTAAAATAAGGGTGATTAGACATGTAAGGTAAGCCAAAACTGGACCCAACCTAAGAGGAGGTTTCCTAAACGTTGCTACCTCCTTTGGGTGAGAGAATCCCAGATTTCTTGGAAAGCAAGGAGCAGAATTCGCAGCCCCTTTCCTAGTCTCGTTAGGACTTGTAACTACACCTTAAATCTATAAGAACTCGTCCTTAAACTCTTGGGGAAGGTTTAGAAACAAGTTGGGGTCGTTTGGAGGCGGGCTTGGGCATCAGAGAAGGAGGAGAAAGGCTGGGAACCGGAGCTTCATTCCCCTTCATCCTCTGCTGCGCCCAGAACGTCGATCGGTCTTAGATCTTCATAAAAGTAGGTGTTCTCGGGCCAAGATTAAAGGAAACCTACACCATCATGTAGATCTTTGAGTCTAGGTTCATTTGCACTTGGTTTGACTAAATTTCATGGAGTACACGTTGTGTATTCGTAGTTTTCCCTAAGTCGCGCATAGTTAGGGATTTTCCCATTCTTCTTATTATGCACGTGATTCAAGACCGAATTAGACCAAACTTACTTCATGAAAGTTCTTCTACTTGTAGTCATGATCATCTTTTATGTTGGATAGTTTATCCAAAAGTTTTTTGTTAGAGAGTTATAAGCATGGTAAGAGAGTCACTGCATGATACTGTGATTTCGGGTGCACTTAGCTTTATGTTCTTCACATTTTTTTCGGGATTCAAGACCGAATTGGATCAAATCCCTAACATCAAAGTTCTCCTACTAGTTGTCCTCGTCATCTTTCATGTTGAACATTTTGTCTAAATGTCATTTTTTAGAGTTATAAGAGGTGTAAGTGAATCACTGCATGAGACATGTTTTCGGGTTACACTTGACGTATATGTGTTTTCTGGGAAGGCCTCTAGTTTCGACACTACTTGATCTAGTGTCGACACACTATCCCAAATTACCCAAAAGGTGTTCTGGGAAGGCCTCTAGTGTCGACACTACTTGATTTAGTGTCGACACACTGTCCCATACTGGCACAACAGGTTTTCTGGGAGCTGTCTCTAGTGTCGACACTACTTGATCTAGTGTCGACACTACTTGACCAGTTCTGCATTATTTTGCCTTGTGTTTGAAGCATTGTGTCGACACCAGTAAGGGGTGTGTCGACACTACCCTTTGCAAAAAAAAATGCATATTTTGGGTCTGATCATTACATGATGTCTACTAGCATGTGCATGATGTTATCTAGTATGCATGGACCTAAAAGAAATCAATCCATTGAAAAAAATGGTAATGATACGAATATGATTCTAATGTGTAATTGTGATTGTCCTTATGTTCATTGGAATATCTTGTGATCTTCCCTATTGTCAATTGATAAGATAAGAATATGATGTGAATATGGGGATGAATACATGTTAGTATGAACTTGTTAGTGAAGTTATTATCATGAATTGCATATGAGTTTCAATAGTTATATGCTTTCCGGTGTTCAATAAATTATTTGTCAATTGCATACATGTTAGATAAGATCCGTGGCTAATCACTTACATCTTTACACGAATAGGCACACCCTTCTTGGGGAATTGAGAGCACATGTTCTGCATGCGATTTGTCTTTAGAAACATCCTCATGTCAAGACATTAATGAATTATGAAACATAAGATACGTCGCTATCCGGCCTTTGGTTCTCTTGAGCTATTTGTCATACCTTGACTCTAAGAATGATCATGTTCCTTTTTACTATGAGGTTATCATTGAAACTCTGTGGCCATAATATGAATATGTTTGTTCGGCACAATGTGGGACTTCGGTCCATTTGACTAATGCCTGTGCAAAAAGGGCCTGGTCCGGTCCTGGGGAGGAGCGCCCCACATACTTATTAACCGCGGGAGTATGGACTTCTGGTGCTTGGCATAGCACAAACAAATACGCAAGATTAGTGTGAATGTGCCTTTATTTGAAGTGATAAGTTTGATTTGATGTGTATGATAAGATTTGATATGATACGTCTGATCATGTGAACACATGATATCTGTTTGAATATGGCCAATCTTTTTTGATATGATTCTACTTTTGAAATATCTGTTCATTGTATATGCAACTCGACATTTGATCTGATATGATATCCGTTCTATTCTACTATTCAATCTGTTAGTATTGCATACATTGTCATCATATTCATGTGCATATCTGCCTATTTAAAATGTTAATCATGTATACTAGTGCCCGCACAATATTGAGATGTAAATCCTACTGAGCTAGTTCGCTCACCCTATCATCCTGCCCTTTTCAGGTACTGATGAGGAACCAAAGGAGTCGGATGGGGCAGAGCAAGAGTGATGAGCACCCGCCATATGAGTATTGACAGTTTAGGAATAGATATTTGAGTAGTCTATGTAATAGTGCAACTTCTCTTGAAGTTTTATTTGAATATTGACCCTTTAGTTGGTTCTTTCTTATGTAAGGTTGTATCTAGTTGAATGGAATGAATAAAGTATACTTGGATGATCATAATATAGCCTCAATGTGTTATTATATTCAATTGTGACTCTGTGTTACTCAACTATGATACGCCTATTTGTATCGTTCACGCCTCCCGATATTTATTCTGCTGCTAAATATCGGGGCGTGACAGTTGGTATCAGAGCCCTAACTTTAGGGTCCAAGGGAATAGGAACATAGGATGAAACTAGATCACACGAGTCAAAATTTGTCGTACCTAATGTGAGCTTGGGTAGAACCATGGGAATAGAGGTCACACGTGATATATTAGATGACTGACTTATATATTATCATGAAGGTACTTATTACCTTCATGGCCGCTGAACGTGCCCAGCCTAGGAACATTCAACAAACAATACAGAACTTGACTCAGGCTATCCTGCAAGCCACCCAGGGTGGAGGTAACTGCGGAGCGGTGATCTCCATCGGAATTTTTGGAATATGGATCCGCCTAGGTTTGAAGGGAGTACTGACCCAGATGTTGTTGAACACTGGGTTAAGAAAATTGAAAGGGTATTCAAGGTCATGCAATGCACGGACCAGACCAAAGTACTGCTGGCAACTTTCCAATTGGAAAAGGATGCCAGGGCATGGTGGGAGTCGGTAGAAGTAACACTGGATGGCCAGCAACTAACATGGGGCTAGTATCAACTGTAGGAGAAGTCGGGTAACCTTTAGCCATTACCCAAAACTAGTGTTCATAGGGATAGGAACCGCAGGAGATTGTCACTTATCTCTGCACTTTGAGTCAAAAGGATGATGAGGAAAGGTTGTATGCCTTTCTTGCTGCTGTGTGTCATCACAAAGAAGGAAGCCGAAGTTGAGGACATCCATGTTGTCAGCGAATACGCTGACATTTTTCCAGAAGACTTGCCAGGAATTCCTCCTGAGCGAGAGGTCGATTTTACCATCGAGTTGGTCCTGGAGCAGCACCAGTATCTAGGCACCATATAGAATGTCCCCCACAGAATTGAAGGAATTAAAAGAGCAAATGATGGAATGGTTAGAGAAGGGATTCATCCGACCAAGCACATCACCATGGGGTGCATGGTGGGAATAGTTGATCGATTGACTAAGTCGGCTCATTTCTTGTCGATTAAGAGTACTTGGTCAGTGGATGTATTGGCTACGGAACGAGCCGGGCTTCCCCTAAGTCCTAGGCAATTAGGAATGATAGGATAAGTGTCATTATAACCCTCAGCTTGTGTCAAGAACTTTGTACCTACCTGGTGAGATTGGGTAGAAACTTAGGCTTAGTCCAAAATTTTATTAATAACTAAATATTGTAAGTTACAAGGCATCAACAAGGAGTAAATAAGACTGACCGTGTGATAGTTTGTTTTGAAGGAACTGAAATAAACAGCAATGGAGGATACACCTACACCATCTATGGATAGACAAAGAGCGGTCCAAAGATTAACCAAAGCACTACGACAAGCTGCTCAACTATTAGAGGATGCCCTAATAATGGCTAAGGGAGATACAAATGGAAAGGAAAGGTCTATGGATGACAAAGGAGTTAGCAAAACTAATAAGAAAGAACAAATTTCAACCACAGGAAACACCAAACCTATAGTCAGAGAGAAACGGCCCGACAATAGTAACAGATCGCACAAGAGAAAGAAGTGCAAGAAGTGCAATAAGAAACTAATTCCCGCTCCTGTAGAAAGATGCCAGCATTGCAACAGAAAAAAATCATCAGACTGAGGAGTGCTGGAAATTTCATGGCAAGTGTTTCTGTTGTGGTAGCCAAGACCACAAGGTTAAGGATTGCCCAATGGAGAAATTGAGCTCAGGAAAAACGGCAGCACAACCCAAAATAGGAGGTAAAGGAGAGGTATCATTTCTAACTCGTTTTTATTTGACCCTGAAGTGCCATCATCAATCAATCATTATGTCATGAGTAAATTCACAATTTGATTCCCTCTAAGTCTAGCCCGTAAACACATGTGAGTTGGGGACCAAATTCTTTAAGTGGGGGAGGATGTAACACCCCGAAAATTCGGTAATTGAAAAATTAGAAATAAATCGAAAATGATAAAATCATATTTGTGAAATAGAAAAAATGCACGTGTCATTATCGTACACAAAAACCCATTAGAAAACTTCATAAAAACCACAGTTCAACTCTAAATGATACTCCCTAATGACCTACAGAGAAATTCGTGTAAAGGAAAATCGGATGGTCTATGTTTAAGACGTTTTACGACTGAGTGTCATAATCAGGGAATAAGTCAAGAAATCATTATCACACATACCTAGAGGAGCCAAAAAATTAAATAAAAATCATAGATGGACTTCAAATAAATCCTCTAATGATCCATCAAGAATTTTGGGTCAATAAAAGTCATTTGGGATATATTTAAGAGTTAGTGTGACTTCTTATCGTAATTAGGAAATAAGTTGGACAACCCATTATTAGGTGTATAATGAGATCATAAACTAAATGAGAAATTTATGGTGGACTCCAAACAATATGAGGGGATAGTTCATAAAAGAAATTGGATCAATGAACAACTTATGTCACATGAACAAATTCAAGTATGAAATTAGTAAATAAATAACTTATGTATTATCGAAATAATAGACTTACGTACCACTATTGTACGTGAGGAAACACATCGGAAAATTCCGTAAAAATTATAAATCAGCCCCAAATATTGTCCCTAAGTGTTCCATGAAGGAATTCGTGCAACGAAAAATCCGATTGGCCGAGTGTACGTCACACGTGACAAACTACCCGAATTAGGAAACTAAGTCGGAAAATTGTTAACATGGAAAAATAACCCAACCATAAATTAAATAAACATGTTGGAGAGACTTCAAACATCATGTATTAATGACCCATTAACAAGATTTGGGCCAATGGAGCACACTTGGCCCAAGGATAGAAATTGGGACAAGAAAATACTCAGAAATTCGTGTATGTAATTATGCAGTGATTTGGGAGGGCAATTTAGGGTTAAAATAAGGGTGATTAGTCATGTAAGGTAAGCTAAAACCGGACCCAACCCTAAGAGGAGGTTTCCCAAACCGTTGCTACCTCCTTTGGGTGAGAGAATCCCAATTTCTTGGAAAGCAGGGAGCAGAATTCGCAGCCCCTTTCCTAGTCCCATTAGGACTTGTAACTACACCCTAAATCTATAGAACTCATCCTTAAACTCTTGGGGAAGGTTTAGAAACAAGTTGGGGTCGTTTGGAGGCGGGCTTGGGCATCAGAGAAGGAGGAGAAAGGCTGGGAACCGAGCTTCATTCCTCTTCATCCTCTGCTGCGCCCAGAACGTCGACTGGTCTTAGATCTTCATAAAAGTAGGTGTTCTCGGGCCACGATTAAAGGAAACCAACACCATCATGTAAATCATTGAGTCTAGGTTCATTTGCACTTGGTTTGACTAAATTTCATGGAGTACACGTTGTGTATTCGTAGTTTTCCCTAAGTCGCGCACAATTAGGGCTTTTCCTGTTCTTCTTATTATGCACATGATTCAAGACCGAATTAGATCAAACTTTCTTCATGAAAGTTATTCTACTTGTAGTCACGATCATCTTTTCTGTTGGATGTTTTATCCAAAAGTCTTTCTTTAGAGAGTTATAAGCATGGTAAGAGAGTCACTGCATGATACTGCGATTTCGGGCTGCACTTAGCTTTATGTTCTTCACATATTTTATTGGGATTTGAGACCGAATTAGATCAAACCTCCAACATCAAAGTTCTCCTACTAGTTGTCTTCGTCATTGATAACTACATAAATTTTTTGCGTTAAATGTCATACATCTAGTAATTTTAGACATCTTTTATCTGTAAATATGGTGCAATTTGATTTTAATTTCTATTTCATTCAGAAACAAATTTGCGAACATTTAGTTAAATTTTTAGGTAGAACACTTAGTTAGATGCTCATCTAATAAAGTCAATGCCTTTAGAATAGTTTGATTAATAGTGTTTTCTCTTTTTATAAAATACATTGTACATAAATAATTTTTAGTCTTATCATTACTTTTATAAATATCTTTTTGTACATATTAGTTGTAAATAAATCACATTTTTAAACCATGTCACATATTCCATCTCATCATATCATAGCACATCTATTTTCTCTCATCTCACCAAATCACAACACATACCCCACCCAATCTTAAATAAATAGAAATATTTTAATAAAATAACTCACCCAATATCATCCTTTTAAATCATATCATACCCCACCCCACCAAATCTTATAATGCCACATACCCCACCACACCAATTTCATAAATCCCACCATTTCTTTGGCCACGGATAATACCCCAATTAAATCTTATCTCTTTATTTCTTCTTCAGAAGCTACTGGAAGGGGGGCGATGGCTGGCGGATGGAGCTCTGCTGGGCAAGGCAGGCAAGCTTGGCATGGCGGTGCGAATCTGGAGCGGCTGGCGATGCTGCCCAGGTGCGATGGTGATGCAGGCGCGCAGATCTGGAGCGGCTAGCTGCTGGCTGCGGCCAGACCTGGGCAGGCGGCTGGGCGTGCTGCTGGTGGGTTGATTTGGCCAGATCCGGTGGTGCGCAGGTGTGAAGGGTGTGCACGGCGGCCAGGTGTGGCTGTGTATGCAGGTGGAGGTGCGATGGCGCTGGAGATCGTGCAGAGCAGCTGGTGCAAAGCGGAGGTGTACAGATCTGGCGCTCAGGCGATTTGGAGCTCGGTGCTGATGGAGCTCTGATCAGGCAGATCTGGGGATGTGCAAGGGCGTGAGCTGCTGGAAGAACCTGGTTTGGGCCTGGCGTGTGCAGATCCGGGCCGGATGAGGTGGATGGAGTCCGTGCGTGGCTGGGGTGGACCGGACCTGGGCGATGGTGTTCTGGGCCCCTGGCGACGCTGGCGCATGCAGAGGAGCTCTGTGGCGCGATGGCGAAGGGGGCGGCGCTGAAGCTGTGTGCGGATGGTGGTGCGAGCTGCCAGGTGGATGGCGATGGAGGCCAGCTGAGCTGGCGCTTGTGCTGGTGCTGTGCAGACTGAGGTGGGTGCGCAGCAATGCATGCTGGAAACATTTGTGCTGGGCGGCCGGTTGTGCAAGACCGAAGTGGGCTGTGCTGGGCTTCGTGCTGAGGTGGCCAGGCCATGGCAATCCTGTGCTGGCGATCCGGGTGTGCTGTGCAATGGCGATCCTGGTGGAAGGCCGGAAGAACCTCTCCAAGAGGCCCGGGGCACATATAAAAGGACCCCAAGGTCCTCTTCACGGGGTTGGTCTGTTTTTAGAAATTTTCTTAGAATTTCCAGTTCCCAGTTTTCCCGGTTGAGCAGAGCCAGAGAGGGAGTGTTCCGGAGGGTTGGAGCAGGGGGTTCGACATTTTTCTTAGGATTCTTAATCTCCATCTCCCTGTATTTTTTCTATTCTTCCAGATTTCGTAGAGGGAGTGTTCTTGAGACTGGTTCACCAGTAGAGAGTTCTACTGTGTTGTGTGTTGGTCAGAGAGAGCTGGATTCAGAAAATTTGTCTTCGTTCTTCTATCTTCTGTGTTCTTCTATCTTCTGTGTTCTTCTATCTTCTGTGCAACCTTCTGTGGAGATCACTGTTCTGCTACTTCTTTCGTGTTGATTTTTGTAGTTCTTCTATTTGGCATCCGGGAAAGGAAGGCTTGGAGGGCTTCGACTGGTTCGATTTTATTGTTTGGGTTTGGCGATTTCTTTTGCTCTTCTATGTGGTATGGATCCGTTCAAATGGATATTATTCTCTCTTGCTTCTGTGTATTGCAATTGTGGTGAGGATGACAGATATTTCTTCTCTTCATCCGAAGAGTGATTGAAATTTTGTTGTTTCTTATCTGCTGGAAGGGGAATGGAAGAGCACTTTTCTTCATTTTTTTTTAAATGCTACTGTCTGTGATATTTCTACTCTTCCGAAGGAGATAGAATTATGTTTTCCTTTTCTGTTCAACATTAGTTTGATATTGGGGAGTTCGGCTGTAGTGAAGTAGATTTAATTGTTTTCTTTTCTTCTGTGAGAGCTGTGAGACCGATCCAGGGGCATTGCGGAGTCGGCACCGGGCAACCAAGAAGATTCCATTTCTTGGCTTGTTCTTTGGCTGGTCGACGTCTTGGAAGGATTCCGGACATCTCCACAGTCTAGATGAGGTCCATGTTGTTGTGCTGATTTCTGAGCTGTTTTAGTGTTGTTTTGAGCCATTAAGTTGTTCTCCTTCTTGTTCTTCATAGTATGAGAATGTCGATTTGATCACATTAAACTTTGTTTTTTTTATTTGTTCTTATCTTCTGTTCGACTATTGAGTTGTGAAGGTAGTGATCTGATTGTTGTGGAGTTAGAATTCGAGGTGCACGCTTTCACTATCTCAGTTTAATTTCTAGTTCAGATTTTTGTCTACTTGTTTGATCCCTCAAGTTGAGAGGGTATAGTGATACAAGGTGTCTCAAATTTTAATTCAACTCATCTTCCATTTGATCTGTCGAGTTGAGAGAGATTTGATTAGAGATGTTTCAAAAAAAAAAATTGATTCTAATGCAATGTTATTTTAGTAAAAAAAAAAATGTTTTCAAATCAAAGTAGTTTAAGTCAGATTTTTATTCTGCCTCTCTGTGGAAATGACCTGTGCTCACCATTCTACCAGTTCATATTTGCTATTTTAAATTTGTGAGACAGTTTAGAGAGGGTGAGCATTTTGACGTGTGCAACGAACTCTTGACAACGGAAAACGCACAGTCAACAATGCGCGCGTTCAGTCATCTTTTGTGTTGAACATTTTGTCTAAATGTCATTCGTCAGAGAGTTAAAAGAGGTGTAAGTGAATCACTGCATGAGACATGTTTTTAGGTTACACTTGACCTATATGTTTTCTGGGAAGGCCTCTAGTGTCGACACTACTTGATCTAGTGTCGACACACTGTCCCAAATTAGCCCAAAGGTGTTCTTGGAAGGCCTCTAGTGTCGACACTACTTGATCTAGTGTCGACACACTGTCCTATACTGGCATAATAGGTTTTCTGGGAGCTGTCTCTAGTGTCGACACTACTTGACTAGTTCTGCATTATTTTGCCTTGTGTTTGAAGCATTGTGTCGACACCAGTAAGGAGTGTGTCGACACTACCCTTTGCAAAAAAATTACATATTTTGGGTCTGGTCATTACATGATGTCTACTATCATGTGCATGATGTTATCTAGTATGCATGGACCTAAAAGAAATCAATCCATTGAAAAAAATGGTAATGATACGAATATGATTCTAATGTGTAATTGTGATTGTCCTTATGTTCATTGGAATATCTTGTCATCTTCCCTATTGTCAATTGATAAGATAAGAATATGATGTGAATATGGGGATGAATACATGTTAGTATGAACTTGTTAGTGAAGTTATTATCATGAATTGCATACGCGTTTCAATAGTTACATGCTTTCCAGTGTTCAATAAATTATTTGTCAATTGCATACATGTTAGGAAAGATCCGTGGCTAATCACTTACATCTTTGCACGAATAGGCACACCCTTCTTGGGGAATTGAGAGCACATGTTCTGCATGTGATTTGTCTTTAGAAACATCCTCATGTCAAGACATTAATGAATTATGAAACATAAGATACGTCGCTATCCGGCCTTTGGTTCTCTTGAGCTATTTGTCATACCTTGACTCTAAGAATGATCATGTCCTTTTTACTATGAGCTTGTCATTGAAACTCTGTGGCCATAATATGAATATGTTCGTTCGGCACAATGTGGGACTTCGGTCCATTTGACTAATGCCTGTGCAAAAAAAGGGGCCTGGTCCGGTCCTGGGGAGGAGCGCCCCAACGTACTTATTAACCGCGAGAGTATGGACTTCTGGTGCTTGGCATAGCACAAATAAATACGCAAGATTAGTGTGAATGTGCCTTTGTTTGAAGTGATAAGTTTGATTTGATGTGATATGATAATATTTGATATGATACGGCTGATCATGTGAACACATGATATCTGTTTGAATATGGCCAATCTCTTTTGATATGATTCTACTCTTGAAATATCTGTTCATTGTATATGCAACTCGACATTTGATCTGATATGATATCCGTTCTATTCTGCTATTCAATCTGTTAGTATTGCATACATTGTCATCATATTCATGTGCATATCTGCCTATTTAAAAATGTTAATCATGTATACTAGTGCCCGCACAATATTGAGATGTAAATCCTACTGAGCTAGTTCGCTCACCCTATCATCCTGCCCTTTTTTAGGTAGTGATGAGGAACCAGAGGAGTCAGATGGGGCAGGGCAAGAGTGATGAGCACCCGCCATATGAGAAGTTGATAGTTTAGGAATAGATATTTGAGTAGTCTATGTAATAGTGCAACTTCTCTTGAAGTTTTATTTGAATAATGGACTCTTTAGTTGGTTCTTTCTTATGTAAGGTTGAATCTAGTTGAATGCAATGAAATAAAGTATACTTTTGGGTGATCATAATATAGCCTCAAATGTGTTATTATATTCAATTGTGACTCTCCGTTACTCAACTGTGATATGCCTATTTGTATCGTTCACGCCTCCCAATTTTTATTCCGCTGCTAAATATCGGGGCGTGACAATAATAGTATTTAATTTTAACTTATTATTGTTATATATGTATTGTAGGTTCCTTCATCGGGTGGCGTGGGAGGAGACGAGCATGAGGATGAGGATTCATGATTTTCATTTCATTATTATTATTACTGTTGACATTTTTATTGTTGTTGGGATAGTTTATTATTGTGGTGTTGTGGACATTTTTATTATTGTTGTGTTGTGGACATTTTTATTATTGTTGTGGATATTTTATTATTGTTTTCTTGTGGATATTTTATTATTGTTGTGTTGTGGACATTTTTATTATTGTTGTCTTGTGGACATTTATTATTGTTGTGGACATTGTTGTATTTACACAAGTTATTTTGCTAAAAATGTAAATATATTTTAAAAAAATTAATTAAAAATATAGAGACTAATTAGTGACCGAAATAATTCGGTCACTATTCGGTCTCTAAATCAGAGACTGGTCTCTGACTGAGATAAATCAGTCATTATCAGTGACCGAAATGATTCGATTACAAATCGGTCCCTGTTTTAGGGACCGAATAGTGACCGAATTATTTCGGTCACTGCTTGTGACTGATGTGTTTCAGTCACTAAGTCGGTCCCTATATTATTGACCGACATAGTGATAGATAATTTCAGTCACTATTTAGTGACCGAATTAGTGACTGAATTTTTCAGTCGTTGATAACGACTTTCAGCGACGGTAGTATTTCGGTCACTAATCGGTTAGTAAATAGTGACCGATTAGTGACCGAACTGTTTCGGTCACAGATTTGTGACAAAAAATTCTTCACCGACAATTTTGGTCTCTATTCAGTCACTATTCAGTCTCTGAGCCTTTTAGTGACCGAATTGAGACCGAATGGAGACTGAAAATTTCAGTCTCTAAATGCGTTTTTTCTTGTAGTGATTTTAAGGACATGTAATCCATGATCAGATCATTATTTTGAAAAAAATAAAGGAAAATTAGTGCCTTGAGTGGCAACTCTGTGGAAATAATGGCACTGAATTAGTATTTAGCTTCTCCATTTTAAATTATAATATAAACAATGTCCTAAGAACAGTTTCTTCATTTCTTTTTTAACTACGGTATCTTTTTTCTTGCTATGTGCTATGTGATCTTTTTTTCCCCTCTATGAGAGACATTAGACGTTAGGGAGTCATTTGATAAAGAACATACTAGCGTTTTATATAACAGATAATGAATATGTTTTACATATATGTATCTACGTGTAAACCACAGTTTGTTGTGCTGCAGCGTATCATGGTTGCACAACAGTATCATGTCACGCCAGGGCTCCAATGAGTCTTGACACGGTCAGGACATACCCATGGGGGCGACCCACTACGTGCCGCCGCAACACGCCGCGGCACGACTCGGATTGGTACAGTCCGAGCTAATAACACATTAGATCCGCCTGGATCGATGTGGTCCAGTCGGCCCCATCACCCAGCCGCCCCACCCTTTCACTTTTTCCCTTTCTTAAAACATCTCTCCTAAATCTCTCCCACCCAACGACTCTCCTCTCCCTCTACAAGTATGTTCTTCTTCCTCCTCCATTCTTCCCCCTCACCATTTTCACGTCATTTGTTTTATTTTTTTTAGTTTTTCATATTTGGGCCTCACGTAGCAGACATTCACCCTCCCCAACTTAAAATTGAAGTTTTTTTAAGGGAAGTCTCCCTCTTTAAGATATGTATCATATCTTAGATGTACTTTTATTCTTTCATTTTTTTAATATTTGGAAGGAACATTTAGGTTGGAAACTACAATATAATTGTTTAGTATTATTTGAAAAAAGAAAATCTAGAAATCCATGCCATTTTAGGGATGACTTAGGGTTCCAGATGAATAAATTGAAATTTTTATTATTTCTTTTATTTTTACGGTTTACAATAACATGTTTATTTTGGCATAGAAATATTGTAAGAGTATTATGATGCCTTGAAATTTTGTTCACAGATTTTAATTTCAAATGTTATCTATTTTATTGTGTGTTTTAAAATTTCTATCAAAATGTGTGTATAGTTAAGTTTTTCTACAGAAGGTATGGCCTATTCTCAGGCAAGATGATGGATGTGTCAACCTGTGTTGCTGACGGCAACATCGATTGCCGCGAACAGTAAGTTAACGGTAAACTACTGTCGTCAACTTTGGGTAAACATCTATATCGATTGACATCAACTTTGTGTCGACAGCAATAACCTTGCTGTCAACTTCTTCTGGTGCAAACAGTGAAATTTTCGCAGTCTAGCTCCGGTGGAGTTATGGTAAGGGTGAAGTTTTAGGAAATGTTCGGGGGTTACGTCTCCTACCCTCGTGGACCGAGTATGGGAGGCCAATCCTTTTATAAAAGTGTGGTTTAGCCCTCTTAGTCTCATTTTGGGGAGTCTCTCCAAGTCTCAAGAATAGTAGAAAGGAGATCTGGCGATTTGATCTTCGTGGAGGTCAAGATCAAGCATCTGCGAGTTGGGAGGCTGTGTCTTTGAAGGTTTAAGGTGTCTCAACATGCTCGTGTCATTGGAGGTATGTTGGTTGAGGATTTCACCTCAAAGGGAGGACTATCTTGGTTGGCCAAGGCGGGCTTCATCGGCTAAATCCATAGATCCTTTGGTGTTTCAAAGGCAAGTACCTAGGGATAGGGTTTCCAACCATAGATTCTACCTTTTTATAATTTTTTTCCATGATTTTAAAAATTAAAATAATAGTCGGATTTGGGGTTTTATGAGTTCCAGAAGGGTTCTATTTTTTGTCAAGTTAACGTCAACCTTGACTACCTTTAAGGATGAACTTAACGTCAATCCCCTTGCCGCCAATTGAGTTTAACGGCAGCAATGTTGCCATCAAGTTCTTCTGTTCATCATTTTCACCTGTTTTTACTTCTGTATTTATGTCTCTGTGTTCAGACTTCGAATGGATTTTCTATGAAATGTGTTGGATTAGGTAGGTTAACTTTTTGCCATACTGCAAATTGAGTTATTTTTTGTCGTCACCATGATTTTAGGGAGATTTTTGAATTCTATAAATACGTATAGATTTAAGAAGGAGTTTATACGGAAAGCATGCTTGTGAAAAAAAATTATGATTTATGTGAAGAAATACATGTCAGGGTTATGTTCATGTTGTGATGGATCTATAATCAGAATTTGACTATTTTCTGTAATTTCCATGACTGAAATACAAAATTCAATAGCATTATTTTAATTGTATAAATAGTTTATGATTCCTAAAATCATGATATTTTGAACAATGGATTGTATTAGTATGATATGCTCTCAATAAAAATATTGGACCTGGTTGACAGATGGTTTCAGTGTAATGAATATTTCTCTATTTACATCACTGATTAGATTACTACGGAAATTAGTGTATATGTCAGAAAATCATGAAAAGTTTCTAGTTTGATCCATGACAATAGGGACACGTTCTGACCAAATTCTGTGAATTTTTGACATCTATAACTATTTTTAGTATGTTATCACCATGAGAAGTGTGTTCTATTAAACAAATTTGTGGGAAATTCTCAAAAAAATACAGCATGTGATCAATTTGAAATATGTCTCTGTTATGATCTGAATATGTGCATATGATTTGGGCAACATGTTATGTTGCATTTGAATCTGTAAAATTCGTATATGATTCTGTATTCGGCCAATAAAACACTGCCACCATAGAAGTAATCTAGAACAGGACCATAGTAATGTCCCTATGTTATATGAAAATGTTCAATATGTTATATGTTCCCAAGGGCACGAGAAGAAATTCTATAGGTGGATAAGTACCACTGATAATGGTGGGGAGGACTTTCCCCGTTTCTGTGCAGTAACCAAGACTCTATCATTGTCTGCCTAGGTGATGAATATATGTTCATATGTCTATGTGACTTCTAATGGGTGGTTTGAGCTGTGTCTTGAAAAATTAGTACATATGTATATGTTATCCTATATGTTTATTTTCAGCCTTAGAATGATTATACTTGTCTTATTTCCATTCGGTTGAATGTTTTGTAGTCATGCTCACTTATGCAAACTCTTGAAACTATGTATGCCAAATACACCATGTTGATATTTAAATTATGTCATTACGATCAGATCTGAAATCACTTTGCAAAACTAACATTATGATGTTAGCACATGTCTTAAATTCATACCTTATACAAGTAGCTTTTGTTCACACTTTTGACTCAAGATATGTTTAACAAGGGACTTCTTTACAAATAGTATGATTGCTGAAATCTATATGTAATAACATGATTTGAAACCATTATATATGTGTGTTAGATTGGTAGTCCATTTTTGGGTTGCTTGCTGAGTCTTCGTTGTAGACTCATACTTGCTTAACATTTCAGGTGAGACAGTAGATCTCGAGGTCTTAGTAGCGGGATCGGATTTAGAGTGTGAGGATTGATTTGTGTGTTTGAGTGACATTTGTATGTGAGGAATTACTTATGTTATAGACATTGTATTTGAACTACTTAGCTATTGTGGATTTCTTTATAGACTATGGACCTAGATATTAGATTTGATGAGATGTTCTTTATTTCAGCTGTATTAGTATTTATTTGTGAATGAATCAACTTGCATTTGATATATGTTGGGGTGTGTTCCCCACGTAACACGTCACTTAGACTCGATGAGAGTTGGTATAACTAGACCGGACCTAAGTGGGGTGTTACAAGTATAGAGTGATCATCTAAGTGCATGTTCATTAATTGGTGATTAATGATTATTATATTATTTTAATATAAATTGACATATTTTTAAGTAAAATGAATGTGTCATATGAAAAGAAGACAAATTACAATCTCACGTGCTATTTTTTTGGTGCTTATTGCATGAATATTATGTTTAATTTTAATGATTTATAATGATGTCAATTTGTTAATGTATGTTAATAGTATTTTCGATGTGATTGTTGTAACATTATAGATACCTCCATGAAGATAAATTGATGATATTGGGTGGCAATATGGGTGAATGCTTCAGGGGAACAGACATTGCTTTCAATGAAATTATTTTTTCATGCAGTTTCGTACGGGAGATGTCTCATGTTTAAAGAAACACTTGGCAGGAGGCAAAGATGCAAGATATAATGAAGTTATCAATTGTTCAAACATATCATATAATATGAAAATTGCAATGGCATAATATTTGAGACAAATTAGGGTAGAGAAGAGGATGAAGACATAGGTTACAATAGAAGATGATGAAGGATGATCACAAGATGAACAAGAACTCCCATTTTAGGCTCCCGATGTCCCTATAATAGTTCGAGATCTATTTGAGAAAGACTTCCGACAGACTCTACGTGAGAATAGGGTCAAGGCATGGGCCTTACTTAGAAACATATGTTCAGGATGAAGAAGTCTCATTCTCACAACCTTCCGGATCGCAAGGCATTCATCGCTATTTCATTGATTCTTCTCGCCACTCAACTTCTTCCTCACCCCAAAAGAAGAGGAACACAAGTCTAGATGTACAGAAGATTAACCCCTATATCTTTCAGATGGAACATGAAAAGTAGACACATTGAGTAACTTGACCATTTTATTTTTTTTAAAATGAATTGATGTTTTACAAATGAATAAGAATCATCCTTAACCATTATTATGTGACACATGAACTACTTTCAATGATTGTAATAAGTAAAATTGACACACTGAATTACTCTTGTAAATGTAGATGTTGAGGAATAATGAAGAAGTTGATATGAGCTTGTATTTAGTTTTTAAGAAATGATAATTACATCATCATTATGTTTGTGTATGTGTAAAGAGATGATTTTAGTATGTTTGTATATAATATTTGATGAATTACGAATGATCATATTTAATTGACATGGATAATTAAAATGAATTTTTTATACTTTTCAACTTCTTTGTATGATGTTCATGTTCTGTTCATTTTCTTTTAAATTTTATCCATTTCCTATATTGCTATGGTCACAAATAAAAAAAAAATATCAAACATACTTCTTTTGCACTGTATCACAGTACAATATAATACCGTACCATAGATAATATAACACGATCTATCCCCACAGTACGGCAAATCTTGTTGTAAACATATTTAAATTTGAACCACTACCCCAAAAAAAAAAAAAAAATATATATATATATATTCTAAATTATCCCAAAAAAAAATATTCTGCACAACATTTGCCGTTTTGCGACGCGCTTCAAACATTTCCGATTTGGATGGCAATTTCAGTTTGAGGCTCCGCGTGCCTTCCGGATATCTGTCGGACCCCTCTTTTTGATTCAGAGGTTCATAAATGGACAAACATAAATAGATGGCATGGCAGAAAAGAAAACATCAAAATAAATAGATATGTAAATAATAATACGAAACAAAGATATAAGCGAATAAAGAGGTAAAACACTCACTCTGCTATGCTGCCCCCCCCCCCCCCCCCCAACATTCTATTCTCAGGAAAAACAAAAAAGAAACAAAATACAGAAAACTGTCGAATAAAACAAGGACGACTTCCAACTCTGTAATCTAAAATAAACCAAAAATATTTTTTACCAAAGCATATTGTTTATTCGCTCATGATCTGAGAACAAAATTAGATGGGATGCATAGGTGCGAAGTGATAAGAAATGCCGTCATCAGATAAGCCCCTTCTCTATTTCTTCGCTGGGGTGCCGTTAGGGGCCTTGGAGACTGCGGCGGACTCCGGGGAGGATTTGGGGGTGTTCAGCTCGTCCCAGGCCTCGATCCAGGTGACCATGGCTTCGGCAAGCTTGAGGAAGTAGGGATCGATGGGGCCCAGCTTCTCCTTGACGAGCTTGCTCAGCTCCAGGTAGCAGCGCTGGACGGTGGTGCAGTCCTTGGGGAGGGCCACCGACTGGAAGAAGGGGATGATGTCTTCCTGCCAGTAGATGCCCTTGTACTCCTTACGCAGGTTCACGAAGGGGTTGCTGGCCTTGCTGTGAAAGATGTAGGGCAGCCCAGTCTTGACGCCCAGACCCAGGTGGTCGCAGATCACCTGCGTAAACCCAAGACATTGTAAGAGATCAAATTCTCCCAATTACAATTGTCCATGGACAATGTGGTGGTAGTGAAAGAAATTTTAAAATCCTTTTGAAAATTTTGTGGTTCTTTCTTCGTTGGTGGTCGGTTTTTACCTTGCAGCACCAGCCAGCCCACATGTCGTCGTAGCGGCCAATGGGCTGGCCGTCGCCCATGAGGCCGAAGTACATGGCGGCGCCGATGAGATCGCGGTTGAAGGCAAGGTTCATGCCGCACATCGGGAAGAGAGTGCCTTTGGGGATGGTCAAAACCGCATCGACATAGCGGGTATTGCGCTCCAAAGGTTTAACGAGCTGGGTGGGAGCGTCGTAGTCGGGGATGTTGAGCCAGAGGCCGTGGGAGACGGCGGTGGGCACACCCTCCCGCATGCTGAACGGGTAACCACGCACGAAGTCGGCACCTTCTCGGTAGGGGTCGTACAGCGTGTTGAAGAAGTGGGGAGTCGACGGCGATAACAGGCTCTGGATGTGCTGCGCCAGGGCATTGATGTCCTTGCCGCTGGGGTCCTTGGCCACCTGCCGATTCCAAGATCCACCCACCACCAGCACCCGTCAGGACCCCAAACAAAGACAAATCGGAGAAAGGGAACAAGGTAGATCAGATCGGAGGGGGGAGAGGTGTAGATCTTACGAAGCAGTCGTCGTCGATGGTGTAGATGTACTTCTTCTTGGAGACCATGTAGCCGAAGCAGCGGCAGGCAGAGTCCTTGAAGGAGATGCAGGAGGCCTTAGGGCCCAGAATGCGGTTGATGTCGTTGCGGTTGTAGAGCTCGTAGTCGAAGCCCTCCGGCACCCGGATCGTCTTGCTGGGATCCCCGTCCTGCACAATGATGAGGTGGTAGGGCTGGAAGAAGGGCCGCCACATCTCCAGGAAGTCCAGGTTTCTTATTGTCGGGATCACGATGTCCAGCTCGTCCTTGAGCGGCGGCGACACCGGCACCACCCCCTGCCTTCCCTGCGCCGCCGACATCTCTGCTCTCTCACAGAGAGATCAAGATCGAATAACGAAGAAAAAGCAAAAGCAGAAGTAAAAGCAGAAGCGGAGGGGAGGGGAGAGAGGGCAGGTCACAGAAGGGTTTACGCGGTAGGCACGGCTTTATATGGGCATCGGGCAACCAGAAGGGAGGCAGCCCCTCACCCGGGGTCATAGGCTCCCCGTTCCGTTCGGGGGCGAGGGGCGTGGCGGTGTGAACCGGGAGACCAGCGACCTGGTGAATCTTGGACCGTTGGATCCTTCAGGAGGACGTTATTCCTCGGGGCCCGATAAAGGTTTCTCCCACCCCGACAAATGTGAAATGCCTTCCCCCTGAGCCTGAGGTAAAAATAAATAAATATATAAATTGCAACAAGGGGAATAAAAAAGTTTACGGATTTGAGGACACGGTCCAGGGGGTCACGGCACCGCCCTGGATTGGGGAGTCGGCCCACTCCCGGGCAGCAAAGCGCGGCACGAATCACGTCGGGAGCGGGCGCAGGGATCATGCGTTTCTTTTAATGGGGAAGAGACGCTGACCGGATCGGTGAAGGTGAGCCGTGTGATCGATGAGACCACTTGATTCGATTTCACCTCACGAGTCAAACTGGAAGGCTGTCGCCGAAACCGGCTTTTTGACATGCCCCTCTGCTCACGTTCGAAGATAGCGGGTGAGACTGGGTTTTCTATATTTCCCTTTCTTCGTATTATTGAAAATCCCAGGTCTACTTCTCTAGAAAGAGTATAGACTTGGTGGGCATTGTTTTAATGATGGATCAAGTAGATAGCCACTTGCTGCATCCAAGGATATACCACCTTAATCAGAAGATTTGTGCGTTTTGAGAGTTCAAAAGAAAGAAGTAACTTTAAATGATACGCATAAAGTCTTTTCTTGTGTTTGAAGATGTAGATTCGGTGATCGGAGCCACCACATCCACATGCCGCTCGAATTGAAAGATGGTACCCCTTCAAGATTTTTAACATGTAAGATTGAAGATACATCTATTTTGATAAGATTAATAATTACCTGATTGCATTCTTACTTCCGTACCTCTTGTTCCCCACAAATTTAAGAATAGGATCTCAATTGGGTTTTCTTCCTTCTCCCATTTATTCATCACATATGTCGCAATTTTAATATGCGGGGATCGTTTGTGTAGGCTAAAATTAGTTTGAATGAGGCTGCATACACACAAATAATAGAAACTGATAATTCAGACCCTTTCCCATCCCTACTTGAGACTTGAACAGAGGGAGGGGGGAGCAGGTATGTGTGGTCCCTTGGACTTGGGAGAAGGGTCACCATCAAGGGAGTGGAGATTCCGCAAAGTGCCTGTTTTAAAAAAATAAGAGAAGTAAAGGAGTGTTTAGGCAGCCGAACCGGGGGCTGCGAGTGGTAGATGAGGGAGGGGGATTCCACTTGGCACACAAGACTCAAAAGTCTTCCTACACTGGTCACAGTGGAGCATGTGATGGCGATGCGTTTTAAAAATGGTGCAAGGCAAAAATGATTCTTCTCCTCTTCCTCACATGACGTTTTGTGAAGTGTGTGTGTTTGCGTGGGTGGGCGGGGAGGAGCCTCTTCACGTCAACGTCCACATGTACATGGGGATTGTATTTGTGGGTGGAAGAGCAGTACAGCACACCCTTCTTCTGTTAATTGTTTTTCGAAGAGCAGTAGAGCAGGCAGCGACGAGTCTTCTTGGAGATCCTCCTGTGTGGTTGTTATGAGCTGGAAATGTTCTGCATGTTCTTCCCCCCCCCCCCCCCCCCCCCCCTTTTTTTAATTTTTCTTTTTCCTCTCTCCTTTTTTTCACCACCTTTCCAACTCTTGGGTGGGTATGATTCCAGTGTAAAATAATGGAGGGGGTGGTTGTTTCTTGCTATGCATCACATGGGGCCAGTACTCTCTTGGCCATAGTTTGGTATTCAATTTTGGGCTGTTGTCAGTTTTTGGCAGACCCACCCACATCCGCCTTCGTACTGCCAAAAATTCGTGGGAAATCCATCATGGGAAGAGCATCTCAGTTCTGGGAGGAAAAAGACGGTCTTTGGTATTAGGATATATGAAGAGAAAATTAATTAGGGGTCCCTGTCAGAGTGTTGACTTAATTTGTAGTCCCTGTCAGAAAATCAAAAGTCATAAAGTCCTACCTTTTTGTGTTAGTTTAATTTCTAGTCCCTGTTTTTTGCTTCTAGTCCTTGCTTTTTGTTGCTCAGCATTTAATGCGTCTTGGAAGACGAGTCGTCCTTTTAACATCAACTTTTTCCTATTTTGTCCTTCCTTATTCTACTCGTTTCCTATTTACATTCGTTACAGTTGCCTTTGTATCAATTACAGTAAGCTTGTATGTCAGTTACAGTAAGCCTTTATATCTGTTACAGTAAGTCTTTTTTTCCTTATGCTCGTTACAGTTGCCTTTGTATCAGTTACAGCAAGTCTTTATATCTGTTACAGTAAGCCTTTGTAACTGTTACAGACCACAACTATAAGCTCTTACAAAAGAAAAAAAAATTTTATTTGTTTGCACATGCTAGAATTCGAACCCAGGTCTTCACAAAGAAGACATGAGATGCCCTTACCACTAAGCTATAACTACATTTGTGTTACAACAGAACATATAATATATTTAATTAAGTATTGTAGTAAACATAATACTCTATTACAACTTATGTTAAGTCTTGTTACAGTCAATATCATTCCCTGTTACAGCATACATTAAGTTCTGTTACAGTAAACATTATCAGCTATTATAGTAAACATAATACTTTGTTACAACTTATGTTAAGTCTTGTTACAGTTAATATCATTCCCTGTTACAGCATACATTAAGTTCTGTTACAGTAAACATTATCATCTATTATAGTAAACATAATACTTTGTTACAATTTATGTTAAGTCTTGTTACAGTCAATATCATTCCCTATTACAGAATACATTAAGCTCTGTTACAATGTACATTAAACTTTGTTACAATATGCATTAACCTTTGTTATAATATACATTAACCTTTGTTACAATATGTATTAAGCTCTATTACAACTTATGTTAAGTCTTGTTACAGAATACATTAAGCTCTATTACAATGTACATTAAACTTTGTTATAATATATATTAACCTTTGTTACAATATACATTAATCTTTGTTACAATATACATTAACCTTTGTTACTGTAAGCTTATTGCTTAGCTTAATGTAATTTCGTATCACTTACAGTAATAGAGCTTAATGTACTTGTAACAAAGCTTAATGTACATTGTAATAGAGCTTAATGTATACTGTAACAAAACCTAACATAAGTTGTAATAGAGCTTCATACATATTGTAACAAAGGTTAATGTATATTGTAACAAATGTTATGTATATTGTAATAAAGTTTAATGTACATTGTAATAGAGCTTAATGTATTCTGTAACAAGACTTAACATAAGTTGTAATAGAGCTTAATACATATTGTAACAAAGGTTAATGTGTATTCTAACAAAGGTTAATGTATATTGTAACAAAGTTTAATGTACATTGTAATAGAGCTTAATGTATTCTGTAACAAGACTTAACATAAGTTGTAATAGAGCTTAATACATATTGTAACAAAGGTTAATGTATATTATAACAAAGGTTAATACATATTGTAACAAAGTTTAATGTACATTGTAATAGAGCTTAATGTATTCTGTAACAGGGAATGATATTGACTGTAACAAGACTTAACATAAGTTGTAACAAAGTATTATGTTTACTATAATAGATGATAATGTTTACTGTAACAGAACTTAATGTATGCTGTAACAGGGAATGATATTGACTGTAACAAGACTTAACATAAGTTGTAACAAAGTATTATGTTTACTATAATAGCTGATAATGTTTACTGTAACAGAACTTAATGTATGCTGTAACAGGGAATGATATTGACTGTAACAAGACTTAACATAAGTTGTAATAGAGTATTATGTTTACTACAATACTTAATTAATATATTATATGTTCTGTTGTAACACAAATGTAGTTGTAGCTTAGTGGTAAGGGTATCTCATGTCTTCTTTGTGAAGACCTGTGTTCGAATCCTAGTATGTGTAAACAAATAAAGTTTTTTTTTCTTTTGTAAGAGCTTATAGTTGTGGTCTGTAACAGTTACAAAGGCTTACTGTAACAGATATAAAGACTTGCTGTAACTGATACAAAGACAACTGTAACGAGCATAAGGAAAAAAAGACTTACTGTAACAGATATAAAGGCTTACTGTAACTGACATACAAGCTTACTGTAATTGATACAAAGGCAACTGTAACGAATGTAAATAGGAAACGAGTAGAATAAGGAAGGCAAAATAGGAAAAAGTTGATGTTAAAAGGACGACTCGTCTTCCAAGATGCATTAAATGCTGAGCAACAAAAAAAGCAAGGACTAGAAGCAAAAAGCAGGGACTAGAAATTAAACTAACACAAAAGGTAGGACTTTATGACTTCTGATTTTCTGACAGGGACTACAAATTAAGTCAACACTCTGACAGGGACCCTTAATTAATTTTCCCTATATTGAAACTAAATTAAAGATATAATTAAAATTTGAAGATATTTAAAAAATATCTTCACTTATTCTCTATCTATATTTTTGATATCAAACATAATTTTAAGATTTTATTTGAACTAAAAAAAAAGTAAGTTCTCATAAACACTTTTAAAAATATATAATTTCTTTTAAAATAATGTGACTTTAATCATGGGTGCATCAACGCGGGAAAAAATTACTGTACAGATTTTGAAGTCTCGTTTTGTGAATTGCATTACCATAAAAATGTACGAATTAAATATATGTATTTAAAAAAAAAAATGGGGGGGGGGGGGGGTAGGGGGAGGGGGAAGACTTCAGATTTATGTTTTGCCGGTGTTTATGTATGAAAGGATTTCGCTAGAGGACACCTCAGAGAGCTCTCCTTTGTCGGACCGATGAAACTCCCATTGGAAACGAACTGACACCCGTTAAGGCCCCCTTGCTTTGATGAGGGCAAAAGAAGGGTGGGGGTCACAACTCGCAAGTCCCAATCCGACAACCCACAAGAGTTGTATCCACAACGACAAATTAGACGTTTTATATTGACGAGTCCCATTTCATTTCATGATCAGGTACATGCAATGTAAACAGTATAAGTTGGGGTTCCCCCCACCACCCCACAACATGTATCTCCAAGCCCTTCCCCGTGAAAAATGAGCAACAGGCTTTTTAAAACACATGAATGGTGGTTTGAGAGTAGAGATGTCATCGGTGATCAATAATTTGATAATTATCCGTTTCGTTAGCTTAACAAATAGTCAATAGATATATATTTTTTACCGATAAATAATTATTGGATACAAATATACATATATCTGATATTTTAATGAATACAAAAATAAATACATTATATACCAAATCCATATATGTTTGTTACCATTAAGTAATATAATATATTTATATATATATATTATCCTTTGGGTTGCGATCAAAGACTGGATAGCAAAAGTTATCCTACCCCATCATAGTTTATTGCAGTGCCCCAAAATACCCAATCCACATTTTCCCATTCGGACATAAGAGCTCCGGTAAAAAGTCTTATTAAAATTTTTTATAGTTCAAATATTCTTCAATCTGACACGAGTCTGTAAGCGCCATCAGCCCAACTCAAATGGCTTTTCCTAATTCCCATTGTGCACTAAAGTCAGCCTCCTCTCTCTTCTCTCTAGACTTCTTTGATTTATCTCGGCCTTCTCGCTCCTCTCTTTTGGGCCTCCTTGTCGCCAGCACTTCTAATTTGTTCATTGTCTCAATGTCTTCTCTCAATCTTCTCTTTCCTCGCTCTCATTTAAGCCTCTAGTGTGCGACTTCTTCTCTCCTCTCTCTCTCTCTCTCGTTTGAGTCTCCTCCGTCCTACTTGCAACACAACGTGCGGATGGTGGCGCAAACACCTAGTTTCCATATATAGTAGTCTCCTCTCTCCTTGCTCTTGACTTTCTTTGTCCTCTTTCTTGACCTCTTATATCCTCTCTCTCTTTTGGGTCTCTTCGAAGGTTGAGCGAAGTTTGCTCTCTCATCTCTTTCTTTCGATAATGCGATAGATGGTGGCCCGACAACACAATGAATGACGGAGTGGCGTTAGTTTTATTCTATGTTGACTCGTGAATGATGATGATATGAAAATTATGTTGAAATATGTTTGTTTGTCATATGAATTTTTCTTTTCAATTTAAATTGATTTCTAATTGAATTTTTATCATAAATTTTAGTTTTGTATATATTTTTATGACCAATAATTATCCGTTAACCGTATTTTTTAAATACTCAAAACGGATTTCAGATACATCATTATCTAAATTCTTAGTAAAAATTAAACGAATATAATCCTTCCTTAATGGATACGAAAATGGACAAGTTATTATCCACACCATATCCGACCCATTAACATCCCTATGTGAGAGGGAGGGAGAGAAGCCCAAGTCCAAAGGTTGTCCGCATATATAAATGCAAACAAAGAAATGTAGATTTGCCTGCCTCTACTACTAATTATCAAATGTCACATCATAGTATTGTAGTGTCATGTATATTTATGATTTGGTAATTAAATATAATTTTATGTGATTGATTTACACGTGCGAAAACAAAAAAAGACTTAAGCCGACGTTTTCATACGAGCGATTCATATAATTATGGTCTTCATATTTTATTTTAGATATTTTTATTAAAATCAATTATATAAATATATGTTTATCATATCGTCTTTGCTTATATATCCCTAAATATATATCACATATCACTCTTCGGGCGGGGCAGAGCGTGAGATTTGGCAATGGTATTACCTTCTTTTCTACAGCTCGCTGCTACTTCCCGTGGCCGTGGGGACACCGCAACATCATGCATTGAGAGTTGAACATGGTTCGCTTCAAGATTATTTTGAATCAAATTAATTCAGGTATGGAATCAACCAAACTGAAGCTCCTATGAACCGAACCTCACCAATTCGGTTTGGTATGGTTGGTTCGGTTCTCGGTTATGGTATTTGTGGTGGCCAAATCTGGCCACCTAGGTCCATTATGGCCCGTTACGACCCTCTCATGTCCCGTCAACGGACGTGGCCCCTTCTCAGGGGGCCACGCCCTTATAGGGGCCGTTCAGAGGCCTCCAAGGCGTAACCCCCATGATCGGGCTTCGCCAAGCTCCTCAGCAGCGTGTTTCCGAACAGGTCACCGGTCCTTTTACACCGAACAACTATAGATGCTACCGAACAGCACGTTCGACCCCCCACGCGGGTCACCTGCTCGGTAATCTTGGCCAGAGGTTGCTGAGCAACTCCTCGTGTCCGCACGCCGGTTATAACCGTCGCGGGCTTTGCACCCCACCATCAAGGGGCGCGTTAACTGCCTAGCATCCCAACGGGCATCTGAACGCATAACTCCTCCCATTATGTGCGCCCATCAAGGCACCTTTCCAGGTACGATCTATCAACGTTACACACGTCTGCCTCAACACCCATGCCTATAAAAGTACAGGTACAGGACCATGCAAAGGTACACAATCTCTCTCACGCTTACACACGAAAACTCCCTGCCTTTCAAGCCTCTCACTGACTTAGGCATCGGAGGGTTTTCCCCGGTCTTCACCGGGCCCCCCTGATCGTTCCTGGTTTTGCAGGATCTTCGTCCGTCATCAGCGTTCTCCCTTTTTCCTTCAAGTGTAGGCCCACCAGGCTCCGGCCTAAGCAAGCAAAGGCCTCCACACTTTTGGCGCCGTCTGTGGGAAGGACGCAGCCATGGCTCACGGACGATCCTCTTACCAGAACATAGGGAGCCGGGCGACGAGATCTCGCCAGTCGCGTGCGGATTCTGACCGCTGGTCTACTCCTGTTGAGGTCAACGTCACCTCCGCCGGCGCAAACGAGGACGTCCCTGCGCCAGCGGCCGCCGCGCCAGCAACTGCCCTGGAAATGGCTGAACTCCGAGGACAGATGCAGCAGTTGACGGGCATCTGCCTAGCCCTGCAGGTCCAGTTGGCTGGACCACCAGCTCCGGCGGCTTCCCTGCCACGAGAGCGGTAGGCGGAATCGTCGCACCGACGATCTCGCGTTCTCCCGGCGCCTCAGGATGAGCAGGCGGACTCACCACACCGTTTGCGTCGAGCCCTGTCCGAGGAGCGGTCACCGAAGCGCTGCGGGTGTTCACCCCATCGCTCTGTCGCCGCCCCCCGTCCGCCGTGCTCAGTTGTGGCCGTAAACTCCCACGGGTCCGCCCGAGAAGGTTCCGCCAACTCTGAACAGGAGCTCACCAGGCGCCTGCGACGCGTGGTCGACCTGGAGCACCGCGTGGACGCGATGGTCCAACGCACAGAGGGGAAATGTAACGACCCAGAATCCGCATTACTAGTAAGCAACCACTAACCCAAATTCTGACCCGCTAACCCACGAGACAAGCTCGGAAGGGTAGGAAGTGAAAGTCCGAAGAGACTATATGTAAGAAGATACACACCATGCAAAGCTGTAAAATTCCACTATATGAACATATCATATACAACTCAGAGACTGAGCAAAGTACAGAGTACAGAAGTACAACAAAAAGGTACTACTCACTGCAGCTAGGGAGCACCAACACCGGAGTGGCTAGACTCGCCTGGAACGGGAGTCGACGAAGACCCACCTGAAAGGGAAGGGAGTGAGTATCAAGAAAAGAGACCCAATAGGGAAAAGTAACCCCACCGGCAACTAAACTAAAAGGCGGAAAGTAAAAACTGAAAGTAAGTACACGTCGCACCACACACAAAACTGTAAACCACGCGGCTCAGTAACACACACTCACACACACACAGCAGTAGGACTCAGCTAGGGTCTGTGGCTCGGCGTCCCGTCACCACAGAGGCTCTCAACCCCAGCCACGTGTGCACACTACAGATGCTCTCTCTCGCGTCTGGTCCACGACCGGTTTTTCCCCTACGCTTGACCCTAGCGGTAGAGAAGGGGCTCCATGGAGACCGGCTCAAAACCACCAAAAGGAGTACGCACAGGACAGAGTCGCACTCGGTGTCCTGGCTCACTAGCGGAGGACAACCACATGCTAGTCGTCTAGACGAAGTCGCACCCACGCCTAGGTAACACAACAGAAACGGGTACACGGTAACGCAACGCGCGTACAACAGACGGAACACACTCAACGTCTGAAACCCCGTACAGTAAGTAAACACCTCGTGCCACAAACAACTACTCTTATGCACAGGTGGAGTCACACTCTAAGCCTGCCCACTTGTGCTATTAGGGCGGACATCACATGTCAATCGCCTCTAAACACACTTAAGTCTGCTGGGATACAGGAGATTAACAGCCTGATCGATTGCCGCCAATATGAGGTAAACGGCACTCCCCATGTCATTTATCCTGATTAAACGGCAATCGACCTTGTCGTTTAAATCACCCTGAAGATCTCAACGTCAACAAATGTGGACGTTGATATCTTCAGTCC
>JACBKR010000188.1:0-42281 GCA_014218235.1 Colocasia esculenta
CTTTGAACCTGAGATACAAACTCGTCGTACTCGGCCACCACGTAATGATGATGGGGGAGACTCCGTTCAGTCTGATTGGCTCTCTATATTAAGTATCCTGGACGTGCATATGGACGTTCTTCGAGTCGGATGCAAAATGATAGAGAATTGCAGTGCGCAGAAATTTAAATTCTTTTAAATTGTATGGAGGTTGAATCTTATGTTGCGTAAGTGCTCTGCTCACATTACATTATGTCCATAACTTGTTATTTTTCATTCCAGCTATAATGCTGTAATGTCGTAATATAGATAATTTGACTCAAATTAATCCCAAGATGTCCATATCTCACTGACATGGAGGTTGAAAAAGAACGAGAGAAATCATTGGCTTCTTGGCTGAAATATCGTGTAAGCATGATTACTCTTTCTTCTTGTTAGGCCAATGACAAATTCTGACTCGTGTGCTCTCCATATGTAGGTGCAAATGGTTTTATTACTGATCAAAGAATTCGAGAGATAAGTTATGGCCCATCGAAAGTTGCACGTACATATCCAGCATTTATTGTGAAGGATATAGATTTCACACTAGACAATATGGGCAGAATAAGTCAACAATGAACAGCGGGGGTATGTGTGAAAGGAAGTACATATAATGAAAATGAATGTGATTATTATGGTATTATTGAGGAGATCTTAGAATTGCAATATCTCAGATGGCAACCATATATTTTTGTTTCAAGTGTCTTTAGTTTGATCCTAATTCTGTTCGAAATGACACAACATATTAGATTGTCGATATCAGACATAAGTCCAAATTGAATACTTATGATCCATTTATTTTGGACGCACAAGCTAGCAGGTCTATTATACAAAGTATCCATCATCTAGAAATAAAGAAAGAAATGATTGGTGGGGCAATTTGCAAGGTTAAGACAAGGCTTTCCCGGATGATGAGTTGGATTTGACTGAAACAGTGGAGTTGGATATCAATGCCGAATTCTTTCAATCAGACATAGCTGATGATGTAGAGTTGCCTGCTTTAGTGAGATCTGTGGAGGACACTTTCTTTATCTAAAGAGAATGGAAGTTGTAACGACACCCTTATACCGGTACGGTACACCAACCCTCATCGGTATAATGAACGCCGTACAGTGGGACATTTACCCAACAATTGTACAATTAGGCTGAAACATTACACAAATATATATAACACATGACAGCGGAAATGAAATAACTGAAAGTAACTCTTATTCCATCATCATCATTTATACACAGTCTATATAGAAAAGGAAAGTAAATACTTCATAACTGAGAAATTTCAATTATTACATTGTCCACATAAGACTACGCAGAGTCTTTTATTACATACTATGAAAGAGAAAATACAATGTGAATCCAAGACAAAAGTCTCCTACTCCCGCTCCGAGTCGCTCCTAACGATCTCCTCGGAAGAAGTAGAAATGTCTGCACCTGTACGCCGAAGCAAGAATGAGTCCAAAAGAACTCAACAAGTAACTCCAACCACACAAACATACATACATCACCTGACTTAACATTCTCATGCTACACCATTATCATATAAAGCATGGATTTGATAATGTTTCAAAAACCTAAACATGATTCTATACATGCTACACATGATAAGTGATTTATAACAATTTTTTTACAATGACTTAAAACCTATCACATGCTTTCTACACACTTTACAATATGCTAAACTAAATCTCATTTAATTACATTCACATACTAAGATAATAACCATTTTAAACATGGAGTTTACACATATTACAAAAACATTCCTAGCATGGATTCTATGATCATTTTCACATGGTTAACACATCTACACACATGAATAGATTGCTGTTTTGACATGGATATATCACATTCATATAAGGAATTATCATTTTACATGTTATACCATTGATTCATATTCTCACCTAATCATTTACACAATTTCACTTATCTAGTTCACATGTTCACACTTTCACACACATGATCACATATTCTTAATTATATGCCATGACACATAGTCCAAACCACCTCTAGAAGGACACACACTTGTCACATCACACACATATCTATCACCTAGACATTACAGTGATAAATCTTAGTTACTGCGCAGAACCGGGAGAAGCACTCTCCACCCTAACCAGCGGTACTTGTCCGCCTCAGGATTTAATTAATCCCAATGCCCATGGGATATCACACATATGAACCTTCCGTGGGGACTTTACCACAGTACAGTTCCACAGCCCTCTAAGTTAGCAGTGTCACCCATTGGCACATTTACACATTTTCTCTAATCTTTTAACACACACTTAATGCACAAATTTAACACATCCATTTCATGCTCACACATTTACATACTTCAGTATTACCTAGCATGGTACTACTGTTCTCAATATAAAACAGATTCGAAACAAGTCTAATCATGCTGAAATTAGTAGATTTCATTAAAAACCTCATTAACATGTATTAATTGATCAATGCTCACATAAAACCAACATATGTAGTTACTGTCATCATTTCAGTACGAAATTTAACCACTAAATTTCTTACAAGTTACCCATCATGCATACCAAATTGCAATTTTTGAATTACCCACAATTATGAAAATTCCAACAGTGGTATTATACAAAGTAAACATAGTCAAACTAGCATGGATTTTCATGTTCAGACCTACAACTCATTCTATACATGGATACTGATAGTCCTAAACATACGTCATTTCTAGGAATTTAACTATTTTTACACTATTTATCTGAATTTTTGTATTAATAAAACATGCTCACTGTTTTACCATTCAAAAAATGTAATAATTTATAGATATCAAAAATTTCCCAAATTCTACAGCATGAACTGAAACCCATAAACATTTCACAGAAATTTTATGACACTTGGATTCCACACAGATTGCACAAACAAAATTTTACAAGATTAAAACTGTTTAACATGCATTTCAAAAATTCAGATAAATAGGGTATTCCACATAAATTCAAAAATTTGCACAGCATGATCCAATAATTGTATTTTATAGCATATCACTTTTACATATATCCTCATATGCAGAAATCCAAAAAAATAGGTCATATAGGTCTGACATGCACACTGTTGTAGTCTAGCGAACTTGACGGCATGCAGTGGCTGTTTATCAGGTTAACGACAACAAAGGTCTCCGCCAACTCTAGATCTTAACAGCAAGGGATCCTGCCGTTAAGTTTTGTCTGTGCAAAACGCATAATGAACGTAAGAAACTTGGTGAAATTGGGGTTCCAGGACACGAATAAATAAAATCCAAAAAATTACTAGGACCTACTAGACATACGTAGGAATGATATAGATGGGTTACTTGCCTCTTAGAAAATCCACAAGCAATGATTTAAGCGGGAGAAGCCCTCCTCGGCCTGAGCCAAAGAGTCCTCTAAACTCCCTCGATCCGAGTTCTGTGTTGATCCTCTGCACACCAGTGTGGTGAAGCCGTTCCGGATGTTCAGAGCCTCTCCAGTCGTTGTAGAACGTCGGATGAAGCCTCAAATCGCCGGATCAAGGGGTTCCAAAGTCGGGGTTCGCACATAAAATGTTAGGTTTTTGACAAGAGTTAAAAGGACCTAACTGAGCCCTAATCCGCCTTTTATAGGGTTGAGGTTTTTAGGAACGCGCTTAGGGTCTAGGTTACCGTTGGGGGACGGTTTCCTAACCAAGGGTGACATTTTCGGGGCGTTTTCGGATCAAAAATCGCAACAGATCTGGACATGACGTCAACATCACAGGCCGTCAATTCTGAGTCGGCGTCCATCAATGTGGTCGCTTACTTGGGATTGGCGTCCACCATATTGACGTCTACCGGCCGCCAGAAATGAACTTAAAACTGCAGAAACTTTATGTACACCACACATGTATATATATATATAAATATATAATCTACAATGCACACATTAAAATATACTTATTCATGCAATGTAAACAAGTAAGTACTATGCACAATAAAGTTTATACATCGATGACATACATTTATACATACATAAGAAATCACCCCAAAGATGAAAAATCAAGGGCTTACACTCTCTCCCCTTAAAGAAACTTCGTCCTCAAGTTAGTGACACTACTCAAACAATTGAGGATATTTCTCTTCATGCATCCTCAAGCTCCCAAGTAGCCTCCTTTAGCGAGAAGTTACACCATAAGACTTTCACCGACGCAATACTCTTGTTCCGAAGATGCTGAACCTTCCGGTCAAGAATAGCCACTGGTTGCTCCACATAGGAAAGATCTGGCTGGATCTCCACTGGCTCGTGGCTAATAACATGAGATGGATCTCTGACATACCTCCTGAGCATAGATACGTGGAAAAACGGATGGACACTTGCTAACGCCGGGGTTAAAGCTAGTTCATATGCCACGTTGCCCAATCGTCTGAGAATCTCATACGGGCCAATGAATCTAGGACTTAACTTACCATGCCTGCCAAATCTAACTACACCACGAGTAGGCGAAATCTTTAAAAAAGACATGCTCACCTACCTCAAACTCCAAATCCTTCTCCTGTTGTCGGCATAACTCTTCTGCCTATCCTGTGCCGCAACAAGCCTTTCCTAATCAGCTGGACTTTATCCGAAGTCTCCTGAACTAACTCCGGACCAATCATCTGCCTATCGCCTGTCTCCTCCCAACACAAAGGAGATTTACAAGGCCTACCATACAATGCCTCAAATGGAGCCATACCAATACTCATATGAAAACTGTTGTTATATGCGAACTCCACAAGAGGTAAATGGCGCTCCCAATCATCCTTCCAATCCAGAACACACGCCCTCAACATATCTCGAGCGTCTGGATAGTCTCTTGGACTGTCCATCTGTTTGGGGATGAAACTTTGAACTGAGCTTCAGCTCCGAACCTAACGCATCCTGAAGACCCTTCCGCAGCCTCGAAGTAAATCTCGGATCTCGATCCGAAATGATCGACTTCGGGACACCATGCAATCTAATAATGCTACTAATATACAATCTAGCTAAACTCTCTACTGACTGCTTCTTCATGGGCAAGAAATGCGCTGTCTTCGAGAATCTATCTACCACTACCCAAATCGAGTCATTACCCATCTAGATCGAGGCAAACCCGTAACAAAATCCATAGTGACAGCTTCCCACTTCCATACTGGAATCTCCATCTTCTGCATAAGACCAGATGGTCGCTGCCGCTCGGCCTTCACTTGCTGGAAAACTAGACATCTAGACACATACTCCGCTACATCTTCTTCATGCCAGACCACCAAAAAGATCTCTTCAAATCCTGGTACATCTTAGTGTTACCGGATGAATAGAGAATCTAGAGCTATGAGCCTTCGCTAAAACTTGCTCACAAACATCCACGATGTCTGGAACACAAACACGGTGATGGAATCTAATCACACCATCCTCATCACAAGCAATGCCCGCTTGCCCACTAACTCTTGGAGTCTAGGGTCGGCTTTCTGTTGTTCGATCACCTCATCCAACACCGATGACCTAATGGACAACTGAGCTACAAAAGCCTGGCACAATGATGGCTCTAACTCAGTCATCGCACACGCCGCATCCTCCAACATCTTCCAATCCTGCTGGAGTGACGACCTCTTCCTACTAAGGGCATCTGCTACGACATTCGCCTTTGCAGGATGATACTGGAGGTCGAAGTCATAGTCCTTCAGGAACTCAATCCATCTTCTCTGCCTAAGGTTTAATTTGTTCGGTTGAGTGTGTTTTGGAATTTCCTAAAGTTGTATTTTAATGATGACCAATGAACATCACTCATACTTTGATTTTGATGATGACATATTGTGATTTTAATGATGACATGTTGTGATTTCAATGCTTAATGGGTGGAACATGTTAATGTTCAAACAACATGTTTTTGATGTTTAATATCTCATATTTTAATGATAATATCTTGTACTAATGGCTTATGTGTTAATTTTGCAGGTGTATACAGATTTTGTCTTGGTAGTGTCGACACACCCCTTACTGGTGTCGACACAGTGTTTCAAACCCTAAGGCAAGATGATGAAGAAAAGGTCAAGTGTGTCGACACAGCCTCAAGTGGTGTCGACACTAGATCCAGTTCCCAAAGAACCCAGTTGACAGGTCTGTTCAGTGTGTCGACACAGCCTCAAGTGGTGTCGACACTAGATCCAGTTCCCAAAGAACCCAGTTGACAGGTCTGTTCAGTGTGTCGATACAGCCTCAAGTGGTGTCGACACTAGATCCAGTTCGCAGAGGACCTATTTTCCAGACTGGGACAGTGTGTCGACACAGTCTAGGTGTGTGTCGACACTAGTGACACTTCCCATAGAACCAATTTTTCCAGTTTGGGACAGTGTGTCGACACACTCCTTGGACAGGTCGACACACTCCAGAAACTTTTTCACTTTAAGTTCCATCTGGACACGTGGCCGCTTGGGGATCAAAGGGATCTGCCTAGGTTTTTCTGCCCACGTACCCTAAGGCTTCTTTTAGACACATTGGGCTATAAATACCCATGTCTTTGGCACTCCAAAGCTATCCCACGCAAGACAAGAGCCAAAAGCTTTCTGCAAGAAGGGAAGAAGAGCAGGAAAGAGGCATCTGCATCCAGAGGAGCAGAGCAGCGCCGCCAAGGGGAGAAGAAGGAGAAGAAGAAGGAGAAGAAGAGGAGGAGCTCGAGATCCAGGAGTGCTGGTCCAGAAGGAGATCCAGCCGAGTTTGTATCTGGTCAGAGTGTCAATTTCTCTGAGGAATCTGTGTATGTGTTCTACACAGATCTCCCAATTCTATTTGTCTCTACCATTTCTATTGTATTGAGATAGATCGTGCTAGAGGATCTATTCTCTAAGTGTGCTTGGTCTAGCAGAACATGGATCTATTGTGATCCAGAGGTTTGAGTACTTTGTACTCTGGTTTGGAGCCGTTGTGCTCTGGTGCTTGAGCCGTGGTGCTCAAGGGCTTGTGAATTTGCTGAATTCACAAGTGGTCTGTGGAGTAGGTTGTCGTGCCTATCTCCTGGGTTTCTTTGAGTTGTTAAACTCAAAGAGGTTAGAGTCGTCGTGCTCTAGTTTGTACTGCACTTCTGTTAGTGGTTCCTCCGTTGTGAAGAGGTGGACGTAGGAGACACAAGTTGTGTTCTCCGAACCACCATAAAATCTTCAGTGCACTGTGGTTTGCTGTTCTCATTCACTATACTCACACACCACATTTGGATCTGATCGAATTGTGTGTTTTACTTATTTTAATTCCGCTGCTATACACACAATTTCTTAGTTCATTTACCAAAGTCACCTATCCGATCCCCAACATAATTCCTTTTGAGAGAAAAGGTACTTTAGACTCTTGTGGTCAGTGAACACCTCAAATCTGACACCATAAAGATAGTGCCTCCAGATCTTCAGTGCATGAACCACTGCCGCAAGCTCAAGATCATGAGTCGGATAGTTTCGCTCGTGCTCCTTCAATTGACGAGAAGCATATGCTACTACCCTTCCTTGCTGCATCAATACACAGCCAAGGCCAATCCGAGATGCATATGTGTAGATAGAAAAACCCTCTACACCGCTCAGCAAAACTAACACAGGAGCCGAAGTGAGCTTAGTCTTCAATAATTGAAAACTACTCTCACACTCCTCAGACCAGACAAACTTTACTCCCTTTCTGGTTAGCTGAGTCAATGGTGCGACGATGGATGAAAATCCTTCAATGAATCACCGATAATAACCCGCCAAACCAAGAAAACTCCTAATCTCCGAAGGAGTCTTGGGAATCTCCCAATCCATAACAGCCTGGATGTTCGCTGGATCCACTGCTACACCAGCACTGGAGATAACATGCCCAAGGAAATGAACCTCGCGCAACAAAAAATCGCACTTACTGAATTTTGCATACAGCTTGTGCTTACGGAGAACCTCTAATACTACCCTCAAATGCTGACGGTGTGTACCTCATCCGAAGAATAGACCAACACATCATCAATGAAAACTACAAAGAAACTATCTAGATACGGTCTAAACACCCTGTTCATGAGATCCATGACGCTGCAGGGGTGTTGGTCAGACCAAAAGGAAGGACCAAAAACTCATAATGTACATAACGGGTTCTAAAAGCCGTCTTGGACACATCCTCACTCCTTATCCTCAACTGATGATAACAGACCGCAAATCAATCTTAGAAAAGACTGATGCATCTCACAGTTGGTCAACAAATCATCAATCAGAGGTAAGGGATACATGTTCTTCACCGTCATTGGTTTAGCTTCCTATAATCGATGCATAACCTAAGTGACCCTTCCTTCTTCTTCACGAATAAGACAGGTGCGCCCCAAGGGGAAACGCTAGGGAAAATAAATCCCTTATCTAACAAATCTTGCAATTGCTTCCTTAGCTCAGCTAATTCCGCAGGTGCCATCCGATAAGGTGCCTTCGAGATAGGAGAGGTGCCTGGAAGCAACTCTAGAGTGAACTCTATCTCTCTAGCCGGTGGCAATCCAGATAAATCATCAGGAAAAACATCTGGAAACTCCCGCACTACATCAATCTCCGCAAGAGTAAGTGACTCATCAGCCTTGGGTACTAATACCACGCTGGCAAGAAAAGCGTCACAACCCTTGTTCACCATTCTCATCGCCCTTATGGCAGAGATGACAACATCCCTGCCACGTTTCTTGGCAAAGAATGAGAAAATTCATCTTCACCAGGAATGCGGAAAACGATCTTCTTCCCACGACAATCTACTAACGCATAGTGCTCCTCTAGCCAATCCAGACCAAGAATAGCATCATAGTCCTTCATCTTTAGCAAGAAGAAACACCCTTCTAGGACTCTATCCTCAATGCACACCGGTAAAGATGAAATACACTTCCTAGTTGATACCGTACCTGCAGGTGTGTGCACAGACAATGGGACTTCTAAATCCTCAGACTCTATCCCTGACTCTAAGGCTAACTGCCTAGTAAAATGCTCAGAAATGAACGAGTGAGTAGCACCCGTATCAAATAGAACCCGAGCATGCACACCTAAGAACAAAACCGTACCTTCAATAACATGCTCCGCCTGCTCGGCGTCCTCACGAGCTAACGCGAACACCCGAGCTGGGGATCGAGGTCTCCCTGGTCGTCCTGTCGCTGGCGCTGCTGCTACTGCTGCTGCCGCTGGAGCCGCTCCACGCTGAACTCCTTGCTGAAGTCTGGGGCAATCCTTGATCTTGTGCTCACTACTCCCGCACTTCAGACACTTCCCCGCCATCTTCCAGCATTCCGAACCACCAGGTGTCCTCCCGCAATGAGAACACTCCTTCTTTCCACTAGGGGAACATTGAGAAGATACCTGACTGCTTCCTGATGCCATGGGACGCTGCGATGACTGGAAAGCTGCCTTCTTCCTATCCTGCCTCTGAAAAGGAGCCGCGGGCCTCTTCTGAGAATCTTTCTTCTCCTCCAGGTACTTCTCCATCTCTCCCTCATGTCGACACACCGCGCTGAGCGCCTACTCGAGGGTACGATGGTCGAAAGCCACCAACCTCGACCTCAGTGATGGTGTCAGACCCATCACGAATTTCTTCGCCTTCCTGCGCTCATCAGCTACAATATGAGGGGCATACTTTGATAGCTCGGTAAACCTGGCCTCGTACTCCAGCACGGTCATGGAGCCGGAGTCAACGAAAGGAACTCCTGCTCCATCTTGTCCTGGATGTGGTCCAGAACAAACTTGGCTCGGAAAAGCCTGACGAACTCGTCCCAACCAATCTCCACAGCACCATCCTCGAACCTGGTACGTAACAACGAGGACCACCACAAGTCGGCTCGCTCCTGCCAAAACCACCCATAAGGACTAACCAATATAATCTATACTTAAAGAAATAGCCACCGAATTAATTTACACATACCTGCAGTATATAGGTGGCTAAAGTGACCATATCATCCTCAGCGCACCTAATAGCCTAGAAGATCTTCTCGATCACCCTCATCCAGCTCTCAGCTAATAATGGATCGCTCTCCCCCTTAAAAGAAGGTGGCGACATCCTCTTGAACCGTTCCATGATGGAGGGTCCACCATGGTCCTGAGCCTGGGGAACTGGCACTTGAGCCTGCCACAGCAAACATCATAAGCAGCACATATAGTATAGCAACATAGTAAACATATCATCAAGTAAAACAAACTACTCTGTCTATCGTTCTAACCTGAGCCTGCTGAGCCTCCAGCTGAGCCTGGAGTGCAGCCTGGGTGTGGGCCTGCGTCTGCATGGCCTGCACTAAACCCTGCATGAACATTCCATAGTCTACTGGTGGCGGTGGGGGAAGCATAGGATCCTGGGGTGCTGGGGCCTGCTGCTCACCCTGATCCTCACGCCGAGGCTCATCTCTCCTCTGCTCACCTTCACGAGCAGGAACACCACGCCTACCACGTGAAGCCATATCCTGCAAAATGATTTAATTCATCCTTTAGATCTACGCTATCAAATTCCTAACTATTTACCTAGCTATGTGGACAATCTACACAGACTTAGCATATAATGAAGATGATGGTATATGCATATTTATGTACAATTTCAGCCTGTCGCTCTGATACCAATCTCTGTAACGACCCTCCTTATACCGATACAATTACACCAACCCTCATCGGTAAACATACACAAAATATATATAACACATGACAGTGGAAATGAAATAACTGGAAAGTAACTCTTATTCCACCATCATCATTTATACACAGTCTATATAGAAAAGGAAAAGTAAATACTTCATAACTGAGAAATTTCAATTATTACATTGTCCACATAAGACTATGCAGAGTCTTTTATTACATACTATGAAAGGAGAAAATACAATGTTGAATCCAAGACAAAAGTCTCCTACTCCGCTCCGAGTCGCTCCTAACGATCTCCTCGGAAGAAGTAGAAATGTCTGCACCTGTACGCCGAAGCAAGAATGAGTCCAAAAGAACTCAACAAGTAACTCCAACCACCAAACATACATACATCACCTGACCTTACACATTCTCATGCTACACCATTATCATGTAAAGCATGGATTTGATAATGTTTCAAAAACCTAAACATGATTTCTATACATGCTACACATGATAAGTGATTTATAACAAATTTTTTTTTTACAATGAGTTAAAACCTATCACATGCTTTCTACACACTTTACAATATGCTAAACTAAGTCTCATTTAATTACATTCACATGCTAAGATAATAACCATTTTAAACATGGGTTTACACATATTACAAAACATTCCTAGCATGGATTCTATGATCATTTTCACATGGTTAACACATCTACACACATGAATAGATTGTGTTTTGACATGGATATATCACATTCATATAAGGAATTATCATTTTACATGTTGTACTATTGATTCATATTCTCACCTAATCATTTACACAATTTCACTTATCTAGTTCACATGTTCACACTTTCACACCCATGATCACATATTCTTAATTATATGCCATGACACATAGTCCAAACCACCTCTAGAAGGACACACACTTGTCACATCACACACATATCTATCACCTAGACATTACAGTGATAAATCTTAGTTACTACGCAGAACTGGGAGAAGCACTCTCCACCCTAACCAGCGGTACTTGTCCGCCTCCAGAATTTAATCCCAATGCCCATGGGATATCACACACACAAACCTTCCCGTGGAGACTTACCACAGTACAGTTCACAGCCCTCTAAGGTAGCAGTGTCACCCATTGGCACATTTACACATTTTCTCTAATCTTTTAACACACACTTAATGCACAATTTTAACACATCCATTTCATGCTCACACATTTACATACTTCAGTATTACCTAGCATGGTACTACTATTCTCAATATTAAACAGATTCGAAACAAGTCTAATCATGCTGAAATTAGTAGATTTCATTAACAACCTCATAAACATTATTAATTGATCAATGCTCACATAAAACCAACATATGTAGTTACTGTCATCATTTAAGTACGAAAATTAACCACTAATTTCTTACAGGCTACCCATCATGCATACCAAATTTTGAATTTTTTGAATTACCCACAATTTATGAAAATTCCAATAGTGGTATTATACAAAGTAAACATAGTCAAACTAGCATGGATTTTCATTGTTCAGACCTACAACTCATTCTATACATGGATACTGACAGTCCTAAACATACGTCAATTTCTAGGAATTTAACTGTTTTTACACTATTTATCTGAATTTCTGTATTAATAAAACATGCTCACTATTTTACCATTCAAAAATGTAATAATTTATACAGATATCAGAAATTTCCCAAATTTCTACAGCGTGAACTGAAACCCATAAACATTTCATAGAAATTTTATGACACTTGGATTCCACACAGATTGCACAAACGGAATTTTACAAGATTAAAAACTTGTTTAACATGCATTTCAGAAATTTCAGATAAATAGGGTATTCCACAGAAATTCATAAAATTCATAGCATGATCCAATAATAGTATTTTATACCATATCACTTTTACATTATATCATCATACGCAGAAATCCGAAAAATAGGTCATATAGGTCTGACATGCACACTGTTGCAGTCTAGCGAACTTGACGGCATGCAGGTGGCCGTTTATCAGGTTAATGGCAACAAGGTCTCCACCAACTCAAGATATTAACGGCAAGAGATCCTGCCGTTAAGTTCCTGTTTGTGCAAAACTCAGACTGAACGCAAGAAACTTGGTGAAATTGGGGTTCCAGGACACGAATAAAATCCAGACAATTACCTAGGACCTACTAGACATACGTAGGAATGATGTAGAAGGGTTACTTGCCTCTTAGAAAATCCACAAGCAATGATTTAAGCCGGAGAAGCCCTCCTCGGTCTGAGCCAAAGAGTCCTCAAAACTCCCTCTATCTGAGTTCTGTGTTGATCTCCTCTGCACACCAGTGTGGGGAAGCCGTTCCTGGATGTTCAGAGCCCTCTCCAATCATTGTAGAACGTCGGATGAAGCCTCAAATCGCCGGATCAAGGGGTTCCAAAGTCGGGGTTCGCACATAAAATGTTAGGGTTTTTGACAAAGAGTCAAAAGGACCTAACTGAGCCCTAATCCGCCTCTTTTATAGGGTTGAGGTTTTTAGGAACGCGCTTAGGGTCTAGGTTATTGTTAGGGGATGGTTTCCTAAACCAAGGGCGACATTTCCGGAGGCGTTTCCGGATTTGAAATCGCAACAAATCTGGGACATTGACGTCAACATCACAGGCCGTCAATTCTGAGTCAGCGTCCATCGATGTGGCCGCTTACTTGGGATTGGCGTCCACCCATATTGACGTCTACCGGCCGCCAGAACTAAACTTAAAACTGCAGAAACTTTATGTACACCACACATGTATATAATATATATATATATATATATATATATATATAATCTACAATGCACACATTAAAATAATACTTATTCATGCAATGTAAACAAGTACTATGCACAATAAAGTTTATACATTTATACATACATAAGAAATCACCCCAAAGATGAAAAATCAAGGGCCTTACAAAAGTGGAAGAAGTCGATCCAGAACAACCTGAAATACAGTTGGGGGACCCCGATGAGGAGGAATATACTAGTGATCAAAATGAATCTGATAATGAAGATGTCAATGCTGAATTTGATATATCCCCAACATTTGAAGATGAAATGGAGAATGGTTTATTAATGGTAGACAATTTTACCAGAAATTCTAAAATTCTACATCTTTCTTTCTTCCACTATTTGATGAATATGCATGTGTTTTATTACCAGTTGAAGATATGGTTCGAGGACGACCTGCGACTTCTTCAGGTGGGAGGGGGGAGGGTAGGGAGGAGATTTACTTCCTTTTCTACACCTCCACCATCGACAGGAGGTATGTATACATTGCGGTATTTATTTAATATAATTTTTTATGTCATTGTGGTATCTTATTGTTATCCTTACAGGACCTACGACCTTTGCACCTCTACCAGCGGCAGCAGGTATATATGTCATGATTAGTATGTATTGCAGTATTTGTTTAATATAATTCTTTTAGTCATTGTGATATTTTATTTCTATCATTACAGGACCCACTACCTATGCACTTCTACCACCGAGAGTAGGTACATATGTCATGATTAGTATGCATTGCAGTATTTGTTTAATATAATTCTTTATGTCATTGTGGTATAGGATTGACAGCCTATGCATCTCCATCACAGATGGCTAGTGGATCTACACCTCCTCCATCTGAGCCAGGTATGTTCATTCACATTTATAAAAAAATGTTTTTGATAGTTTGTTTTATTTATGCTTATTAATTCGTATAGTACATGCTGATGACGAGACGAGTCATCACGAGGGGGAGGGCAGTTATAATGAGACGATGCGAGCAGTGTGGATAAATGAAGGGTATGTAATGAACTATTTTTGTTATCTATTCGTCATTGTGGTATTAATATTTTCAATTTTAGGAATAAAATAGAGCCAGCCCAAGCATCACAATTTATTACAAAGACAATTCAAGCACATTTTCTTGGCCCTATTCATTGCTTTTCTGATTTTCCGATGGATGTTCAGGATTTATTGTATGATATGTTCATGGTATGTATCTTATTTTATCAATCTAAGTCTTTTTCAATTCTTAGTTTAACACACTAATTGTTATGTAGTATATAATTCATTTTTTGTTAATATGCAGAGGAATCATCAATTCACAGAGCATTCAGATGAGTTACGTGCTAGATTTACATGGGCAACCATTGCAAGAGCAAATTTCAAACATTATGTACAATGTTCGAAGAAATGCAGAAAGAGTATGTGCAAGCACATATAAGAACCAGTGGAAGGAGCATGGGCATGTTTGGATGAGAAAGGAGTATTGGATAGAGCTGTGCGAGATTTGGGGGAGGGGGAAATGGAATGAAAATTCTGCCAAAGCAAAGCAAAACAGAGCCGCGCATCCTGAAGCAAATGTACACACGAGTGGCTCTGTCTCTTTGCAATGCATAAAGCGCGATTGGTAAGTACACTTCTACATTTGTGATTTTTTTTTTAATCTAATAATAAACTGTGATTTATTTAAAAAATAGGAAGCACAACTCAAGCGGCCACCTCAATTTCAAGAACTTTTTGATGAAACTCATAAGAAGAAAGGGACGGATGATTACATTAGTGAGAAAGCTCGGGAGGTAGCGATATGTGTATACACCAATAGTTTTCATTTAAAAGTAAAATGTAGAATAATTTTGTTTTTTTTTTTTTTTTGCAGGAGTCATATAGTAGAGGATTGATTAGTGGTACGAGGACGGCAGTCAACATCTAGAGTTGGATCCTGACATTTGGGTTGCAGTATCTGGGGCACCCAAGAAAGGCCATGTGTATGGTTTTGGACATAGCTTGGGCACAGCCAAGGTGATATCATCATGCTCGAGCTCTGTCTCACATGCGACCTCTCCATTTACCACACCAGCAGGCCCAGGTGGTTCTTCCAGTGCCGCCCCGACCATGACTCCGGATCTGTTTAGGGAGAGCGTCTCTCAGAATATCTCAACCATCGTCTCTCAGACCGTCTCCCAGACGCTCGCACAATTAGGAATTCTTCGTGATAGAGCACCTCCTGCACAGCAACCTCTGGTGAGTATTTATTTGATTGATTTTCTATTTCTTAACTCTAAATATCATCTTACAAAATACAAGAACTTGGTTGAGGAGGGTAAATTTTTCATTTTCTTAACTAGTATTGTTTAAAATCTATGAACTTGGGTTTGAGGGTCCCAAATTGAAAAGAGAGGTTCAATCAGCCTATCGATTCTTCCAACACAACTTGGGGGGTGAAAGTAACTCGTAGAAACTGACGGAGTTCAAATTGGACTTCAAGTTTGAGCTCGATGCTCAAATTTACATTTTCTAAAATAACTTACTTTAAAGTCAATAAACATGGATTTAAGAGGGTCAAAATTAAAAATATAGGTCTGATTAATTTGTCAATGACTCCAACATGACCGAGAAGGTGAGAGTGACTTGTAGAAACTGACGGAGTCCAAATTGGACTCCCGATATGGACTGGGCAATCAATTTTTCATTTTCTTAACTAGTTTTGTTTAAAATCTATGAACTTGGGTTTGAGGGCCCAAATTAAAAAGAAAGGTCCAATCAGCCTATCAATTGTTCCAACACGACTTGCAGGGTGAAAGTAATCCGTAGAAACTGATGGAGTTTAAATTGGACTTCAGGTTTGAGCTCGATGCTCATATTTACATTTTCTAACAGAACTTACTTTAAAGTCAATAAACATGGGTTTAGAAGGGTCAAAATTAAAAATATAGGTCCGATTATTTGTCAATGACTCCAACATGACCAGGAAGGTGAGAGTGACTTGTAGAAACTGACGGAGTCCAAATTGGACTCTCGATATGGACTGGGCAATCATTTTTCATTTTCTTAACTAGTTTTGTTTAAAAACTATGAACTTCGGTTTGATGGTCCAAAATTTAAAAGAGATGTCCAATCAGTCTATCGATTGTTTCAACACGACTTGGGGGGTGAAAGTAACTCGTAGGAACTGACGGAGTTCAAATTGGACTCCAAGTTTTAGCTCGATGCTCAAATTTACATTTTCTAAAATAACTTACTTTAAAGTCAATAAACATGGATTTAAGAGGGTCAAAATTAAAAATATAGGTCTGATTAATTTGTCAATGACTCCAACATGACCGAGAAGGTGAGAGTGACTTGTAGAAACTGACGGAGTCCAAATTGGACTCCCGATATGGACTGGGCAATCAATTTTTCATTTTCTTAACTAGTTTTGTTTAAAATCTATGAACTTGGGTTTGAGGGCCCAAATTTAAAAAGAAAGGTCCAATCAGCCTATCAATTGTTCCAACACGACTTGCAGGGTGAAAGTAATCCGTAGAAACTGATGGAGTTTAAATTGGACTTCAGGTTTGAGCTCGATGCTCATATTTACATTTTCTAACAGAACTTACTTTAAAGTCAATAAACATGGGTTTAGAAGGGTCAAAATTAAAAATATAGGTCCGATTAATTTGTCAATGACTCCAACATGACCAGGAAGGTGAGAGTGACTTGTAGAAACTGACGGAGTCCAAATTGGACTCTCGATATGGACTGGGCAATCAATTTTTCATTTTCTTAACTAGTTTTGTTTAAAAACTATGAACTTCGGTTTGATGGTCCAAAATTTAAAAGAGATGTCCAATCAGTCTATCGATTGTTTCAACACGACTTGGGGGGTGAAAGTAACTCGTAGGAACTGACGGAGTTCAAATTGGACTCCAAGTTTTAGCTCGATGCTCAAATTTACATTTTCTAAAAGAACTTACTTTAAAGTCAATAAACATGGGTTTAAGAGGGTCAAAATTAAAAATATAGGTCCGATTAATTTGTCAATGACTCCAACATGATCGGGAAGGTAAGAGTGACTTGTAGAAACTGACGGAGTCTGAATAGGACTCCCAATATGGACTGGGCAATCAATTTTTCATTTTCTTAACTAGTTTTGTTTAAAATCTATGAACATCGGTTTGAGGGTCCAAAATTTAACAGAAAGGTCCAATCAGTCTATCGATTGTTCCAACATGACTTGGGGGTGAAAGTAAACCGTAGAAACTAACGGAGTTCAAATTGGACTCCAAGTTTGAGCTCAATGCTCAAATTTACATTTTCTAAAAGAACTTACTTAAAGTCATAAACATGGGTTTAAAAGGGTCAAAAATAAAAATATAGGTCCGATTAATTTGTCAATGACTCCAACACAACCGGGAAGGTGAGAGTGACTTGTAGAAACTGACGGAGTCCCAATTGGACTCCCCATATGGACTGGGCAATCAATTTTTCATTTTCTTAACTAGTTTTGTTTAAAATCTATGAACTTCGGTTTGATGGTCCAAAATTTAACAAAAAGGTCCAATCAGTTTATCGATTGTTCCAACACGATTTGGGGGGTGAAAGTAACCCGTAGAAACTGACGGAGTTCAAATTGGACTCCAAGTTTGAGCTCGATGCTCAAATTTACATTTTCTAAAAATATTTTAAAGTTAATAAACATGGGTTTAAGAGGGTCAAAATTAAAAATATAGGTCCGATTAATTTGTCAATGACTCCAACACAATCAGAAAGGTGAGAGTGACTTGTAGAAACTGACAGAGTCAAATTGGACTCCCGATATAGACTGGGCAATCAATTTTCATTTTTTTAACTAGTTTTGTTTAAAATCTATGAACTTTGGTTTGAGGGTCCAAAATTTAAAAGAGCGGTCCAATCAGTCTATCGATTGTTCCAACATGACTTGGGGGGTGAAAGTAACTCGTAGCAACTAACGGAGTTCAAATTGGACTCCAAGTTTGAGCTTGATGCTCAAATTTACAGTTTCTAAGAGAACTTACTTTAAAGTCAATAAACATGGGTTTAAAAGGGTCAAAATTAAAAATATAGGTCCGATTAATTTATCAATGACTCCAACACGACCGGGAAGGTAATAGGTGTTTGGATGCACTTTTTTAACAGTTTTTTCTCTTAAATTTAAAAAAGAAAGAGGTCAGATATCTTAACCTGTTTGTTACCATTTTTTTTTTTAAAGTAAAAATTTTATCCTATGTAAATCTCTCTTAAAATAAAAACAAGTGAACACCTATTTTTTTAAAAAAATACACACGCCTCAGCTCGGCCTCAGCCCCCCCGCCCCTGCCCTCCCTGGAGGGCGCCCCCCCCACCCCCCCCGGCGCTGCTCCCCTCCCCGCCCCTGCCCTCCCGGCGGGCGCCCCCCCCCCCCCCCGCCCGGCCGCTGCTCCCCCTCCCGCCCCTACCCTCCCCGGCGGGCGCCCCCAGCCCGGCCCCTCCCCGGCCCTGGAGCCCCCCCCCCCCCCGGCCCTGGAGCCCCGGCCCCGCCCCCGGCCCCCCGGCCCCGGCCCTGGCCCCGCGCGGGCCCCCAGCCCCGGCCCCTCCCCCGCCCTGGAGCCCCTCCCCCGCCCTGCGCGGCCCTCCCTGCGCGCCCCCGGCCCCGGCCCTGGCCCCGCGCAGGCCCCCAGCCCGGCCCCTCCCCCGCCCTGGACCCCCCCCCCCCCCCCCGGCCCTGGAGCCCCCCGGCCCCGCCCCCCGGCCCCGGCCCTGCGCGCCCCTCCCTGCGCGCCCCGGCCCCGCGCGGGCCCCCCAGCCCGGCCCCTCCCCCGCCCTGGAGCCCCCCCCGGCCCCGGCCCCGGCCCTGCGAGCCCCTCCCTGCGTGCCTCCGCCCCCCGCCCGCCGCCCCCCCTCCCCCGCCGCCCCAGAACCCCCGCCCCGACGCCCTCCCTGCCCCCCCCCCCCCCCCCCCCCCCCCCCGGCGCTGCCCCAGCCTGGCGTCGCCACACCCCTCCCGCCTGGCGCCGCCACACTCCTCCCCAAACACATGGATATAAATTTTAAAAATTATATTATTTTTACCAAACAGATAATATCAAATTTTTATGATTTTAATTTTAAAATTAAAATCGAACTTAACATTATTTTTTAAGTAGAAATAGTTTTTTTTTTTAAACTGCTCCCAAACATCCCATAAGAGTGACTTGTAGAAATTGACGAAGTCCAAATTGGACTCTCGATATGGACTGGGCAATCAATTATTCATTTTCTTAACTAGTTTTGTTTAAAATGTATGGACTTCGGTTTGATGGTCCAAAATGTAAAAGAGAGGTCCAATCAGTCTATCGATTGTTCCAACATGACTTGGGGGGTGAAAGTAACATGTAGAACTGACGGAGTTCAAATTAGACCCAAGTTTGAGCTCGATGCTCAAATTTACATTTTCTAAAAGAACTTACTTTAAAGTCAATAAACATGGGTTTAAGAGGGTCAAAATTAAAATATAGGTCCGATTATTTGTCAATGACTCCAACATGACCGAGAAGGTGAGATTGACTTGTAGTAACTGGACGGAGTCCAAATTGGACTCCCGATTTAAGCAAAATGTTTAAAACTGTCATTCATCAAATTCAGTTAAATGAAAAACATCTTGCTTTCAATTTTAAAGAAAAATAATTATTTATTAAGTATTTGATTTTAATTTTAATAAATGATATACAAGATCATCCGTCGCGAGATGTTGGGCGAGATAAGGACCAGGATGACACATATGCAGAGGATTTGTGATTTCATGTTGTTGTGTGGATGTTGTAATTTTATGATGGATGTATGATGGGTTTGTATGTTTGTTGTGGTTTATGTGATGAGATATGTGATTTGTGTAGTTGATGTTTGTGGTTTTATTTTATTGTATTATCAGATGATTTATTGTCATTTATGTTAATTTTATAAAATATATATTGTAATAATAGCGACCGATTAGCAACCGACTTTATCTATCGCTAGTCAGTCGCTATAATGGTCGCTACGCATACAGCGACGACATTAATATTGGTCACTAATCGGTCTCTACTTAGAGACCGATATAACGACCGATTTATCGGTCACTGTTAGCGACCGATATTGCGACTGACAATATTGGTCGATAATAGCGACCGATATTGCGACCACTAACGATTGGTCTCTAATTAACCTTGACTTGTCTTACGAGTTCCATACCTCTCTGTGGAGTCATTTTTAGACCAAGTGTTCAGCATAGAACTTGTTACTCTATGAGTTTACTTTCATTTCACACTAGTTTGCCCAATTTTGGTTGACCTTACTAAGAGTATTAGCCCAAACATGAACACTGTGTCAGATTCACATAGTCAGTCCCAATATATTTTTTACCCAGTCAAAAAACCTTTGTTCTCGATTATTGGCTATTGTACAAAGTATTGGAAGTATTCGAAGTAACTGAGGTGGTTTCACGCATTTTGGATCATCCTAACATTTCTTTTGATTTTCAAACCCACAGGTGTCAAACCTAGTTTCATTCGTACTAGGAAAAACCCCTTATAAAGCACCCCTGGGCAGATCAGCCCTGTTTTGCCGTTTGACGTCATTTTCATGCCCTGTCTTCTCTCGTGCAAAGATATTTACTGTTTACATGAATTTATTAACCCATATAAGTGTAAAAACATATTCACATGATGTTTAATTGATCTTAAGTTACTGACCATGTTCTCTACCTCCGATTATTCACATCTTGCTTTGTTACCAAACTTGCTAAACATATAATGTACTTGCTAAAATGGTCATGCATGATTAGTGGTTCTTAATTTACCACTCATGATACTTTCCAAGCATGAGGTTTCCATAAATGAAGTTTCTATAACTAGAGTTTCCATAATCGGATTCACACACGCACTTGAGCGATTCCTACTTGCGGCATGCACATACACTCTAGCACGATAGGAAGAGCCCCTTTTTGACTGTGGTGAACTCTCCGTCGGATATTCCTTCTGCCGGACTAGTGACCCCTCTACCAAGGCCTCCGTAAGTCTCCTATGTCGATGGATTTCCACATGGTCCGAGGCGAGTTGTACCAATGAAGTACCTAGAAGCTAGTGTGCACGTACCTCTCTTCTCTTGATATCTTGATGAGATATTCTCTTCTCATCTTTACACTAGAGTACACCTCTATTGAACATAAGACCAAAATATTATTAAGTGTTTGGACTAAATTGAAAATACGTCGTTATGCTGCCGGATTGAACTCTTGAACTAAAACTCGAATATCATGACATTATTGAACTCTTGTTACTGGCTATGAATGACTGGGGTATCTACATTTGAAATTACGTGAGATGGGGATCGGGCAAGGGAGTGTCCAAGGGCTCCAGTTTAGCCCCAATGATGGAGAGTCATAAATATATTGTTAACCATGGGGTATAATGATATTGGCGTTGCATCTGCGCTGGGAGTACTTGCGTTTGAATGATATATATAACCACATACATACACAGGTCCTATTGTGCATTTCAAGGTGGATCTTTTCTTGGTGCACTTTAGTGTCTTCGTGCCTGATTACTGTTACATGTTAAAAGTTCTTGCTCGTGCGTGCTTGCTTGCTTGCTAGTGAAATGGCCAATCTTGTTACATGCTATCTTGTTCTTGCTCGTTACCATCTTTCTAGATCATTGTTCACTCTATCTTGAGATATTGAATACAACTTTCTTGCTAGCATATTGATCTTTACATCTCTTCATCTCACAATCTTGCATGATAGATTGCACATGTGTTTCCACCGTCGTTTTAGTTGCATTGTACATAGCATGTTCATACCTTCTATCTTTTAAACTATTAAATACTTATATCATTGCTGGAAGATGTAAATCCTACTGGGCGAGTGCGCTCATTGTGCGCTCATTACCTACTTTCCAACCTTTCAGGTGAACAAGATACTCACGACGTAGAGAACCAAGACTATACTGGGGATGAACAAGAGTGAAGAGTGCTCTCTAGCCTTAGTATTGAAGTCTTGTTATCATAGTATTATAGTTTGAGAGAAATAGAATAATGTAGTAGCTGTGAGAATAGTATGTAATTTTCCTTTTTATTTGAGTCTTAGTCTTGTAGCTCGATTTGAGTTGGAATATGTACTAGTCCTCATTTTGAAATGAAATAAAGAGTTTGAGTTTTTTATAAGCACAAGTAGTTGGGTTATATGTGATGCTCGCTAGAGACTTATTTGCCGACTGTTCACGTCTCAACGCTCAAATGAAACTCTTCCGCTGCCATGCTTTGGGACGTGACATTTTTTTGTCATAAAGATAACTATTGATTTTGTCATTATTAAAAACATTTATCAAGTATTTGTAAACGTTTCTACTAATAGTAGCTCAACAAAATATCGAATTGCGATGGCTATATCAGTCACGTCTTTGACCTGCGCTGAAACCCATGCTGCACATAGTTTGATGCTATCGGATCGTATCAGAACAAAACTAAAATGCGACGGTCTAGCAGTCGCTTTTAAGGTAATCATGAAGGTTCTGTCTGTCGCAATAGCATGCTGTAAATCGCGACGTCTGGATCGGCCGCGGTTTAGGGTTCAAACGAAAATTTGTAAAAATGATGCAACCATGCATGCTTGGCTATATCTCGAGATCTATGGCTCTTGGGACAAAATTATGAACATTAAAGTTGTAGAGGACCATGAGTAGAAGAGAACTATACTTTGGGTTTGACCTAATTTTATCTTTGGATTTGTGAAACATGATATGAACACTAAAATCCCTAATCATTCGCGACTCTTGGAAAATGCTTAATACTCAAAGCATGCTTGATACAAATTAGGGAAAACAGGTGCACAAGAAAATATACACGAAGAGATTTAACATGGTATATGGTTTGTTCGTGTTTGGCCTGAGAACACCTACTTGTGAATGCTCCAAAGAGAGGTCTTCTGTCGGTCAATGAAAAACGACAGTAGGGGAAGATGGCTCCAGTTGGGATGATCTGCTCCTCCTCTGGTGCTCTAGCAGTCCTCCTCATGACCCCAGCTTATGGTAAACTCGTCCCCAAGGAGTTAGGGAGAAGTGTTTAAGGTTTAGGGTTCTTAGGAGTCCTAATGTAACTAGGAAATTGAGGTTGCAGTTTAGCTTAATCCCTTCCATGTTTGAGGGATTCTCTTCCAATTAGAGTGTGTGAGTTATTAGGAAACTCCATAATATGGTTGGGCATGAATTTGGGTTAGTTGGAAGTCTAATTGTTTTTTATTTTGCTGTATTACCCTTTCCATTTTATGCTCAATTAGGGTTACAAATTTTGGGGATTTTTGTTATTGGATTCTTGTTCTTTGGGCTGAGAGTGTGTGTTTGGCCCATCAATTGTCCATTAGTTATTAAAAATAACCATGGAATCTATTTTGTTTTGTGAACATCTTTCGCACATACGATCATGAAGCATATGTTTAAACCACTTTGGTAAATATTAAATGTTATTTTCATTTATTTCTAATTTTTCAATTATCAAATTTTCAGGGTGCTACATCCTCCCCCACTTAGAGAATTTTATCCCCAAATTCATACAACTAGTCAAGTGAACTTAGCACATGGGTTCTTGATTTGGTTCAAGATCTGATTTTTAATAAACTTTTGCTTGTATCCATCTTATTGCCGCAGTTGTCCATTATTTTCACTTAAGGTTATAGATACCTTTCAAGAAATCTCCTCCAACTCCTTTTTTTTCTTCTCTTGTGGTTATTCGAACTCTGTCATCATTTATATGATGAGCTATGGTAAGTCTAGCATGTTTAATTTTGATTTTTCTCTAATCGCTCCCCCCCTTAGGAATAAACTAGATATTATAAGACAAATCTAAAGGGTTAGAAAAACTAACATCTTTCATCATACCTTCTTCCGGAAGTTCTGCTCAGGTCAACGCATTCACGTGCCCTTGACATTTTACCACTCCTTGGTTCCTTCCTGCTTGGTCTTTTAGCATATATAGGGAAGTTGGGTATACGATGATTGTGGCTCCCACATCATAGGCAAGCTCAGTCTTCTTTTAGTACTGTCCGCTTGGTGTCCAGGCTTATTACAAAACTTGCAATACTACACAATCGATGTTTCTTCTACTTTGACCTTCTTACCATTGCCAACAATGTTCTCCTTGTGTGGTCTTTTGGTACCATTATTGTTGTTGGAGTGAGAATTCCCAACAGTGTGGGGGTGCTTCCTTCTTTATATTGACTGGCCTTGCTACTTCTTTCCCCTTTCAACCTTCTATCTTTGCCATGGTGTCCTCCACTAATGGGCTCGCTAAACCATCTCCGCATATGTACGGATGTTGTGTGGTCCCAGCCTTTCAATGAACATGAGCCGAAGCCCATCCATGAAACTATTCGCTTTTAGTCTTTATGTTCCCACCAGGTGTGGGGCATATACGACCAAGCGAGTGAACTGAGCTTCATACTCAGCCACAGACATTCCCTTCTGCTTCAGTGCAGCAAACTCTGTAACCTTCTTTTCCTTGACCCCTCAGAAAAGTATTTTTCCCGAAATATCTCCAGAAAGCTGCCCATTCTAGTTCAGTAACATTGGGTAGGTGAGCGGATGTGGCCTTCCACCATGCCCTAGCATCCTGCTAAATTGAAAGGTATCTAGTAATACCTTCTCCCGATTGGTGAACTGCATAACCTGGAAAATCCTTTCCATCTCCTCTTACCAATTTTCTGCCTTGTCGGGATTGGGGGACCCAAAGAAATGAGGGGGTTCAGACTCCTAAAGCTGCGATGCAGATAGTCAGCTCCGTTCCGAGCTCCAGCTTGAGCCCTAACTTGTACCACATTCTGCAGGGCTTGAGTGAGTCCTACAACTGTTTCATGCATCGCTTGACACTGATTGTGTGCCATTACTAAGGAATTAATGTAGTTCTTGAGAAAACGATAGCAACTAATTAATGTTCTTATATCGTAAGGTTTTAATGGGTATGAGTGCTTAGTTCATAAAACTAGTTTATTCCTAGTCTCTAACCATTCTCACCAGACACTATGTGTAATTTCCATGACCTAGGTTTCATAGGTATCTCTTAATCCTGAGACATAAATGTCCTATTTTTGTGTTCCTAGTCTCTGATACCACTTAACTATCAGTCTCGAGAATTACACAGCAGAAATATTTGGAGTTAAAATCGATATTCTGAGATGTGAGCAGTCGACAAATAAGCCTCTAGCTAGCGAGCATTAGATGTGTATCAACACAAACATAAGGGCCCACATAATGAACCAATTAATACTTATTCATTAACTCATAATGTCAAATACAACTTCATGAATAATGACTCAAGATAAAGGAAAACTACATGAGCATGTACTCCCTCACTTCCTACTACATCATCTAACTCTCATAATAAACTAATGATGGACACATAGGTTGGAACACATTCTTCACTCAGATGCATTCCCATCACCAGCTTGGTCCTCCTCTTCCAATTCAAGATCACCTTGAAGGTTAGAAGTAGGAAATGAGCAAACTAGTTGAGTAGGATTTATATCTCAATGTGTGGGTAATGATATAAGTGATTAACATTTTAAGAGCAAGGCAAGCATGATTATCTAAATATACATGTAATAAAAATCTAATTAAAAATTACTTGAACAAAATAGATTGAACAAGAGTGATTGAACAAGATCTATAATGATATAACAAGAAAGAACTATCAATGGAGCAATATGTACAAGCACACAGGATATCAATCTTTTGCAAAAACGCAAGATGGCCATATCACGCAAGCAAGCAAGCAAGCACGCACGAGCAGAATGTTTTACATGTAATAGTAATCAAGCACGATATCACTAATGTGCACTATGGACCCATGCCACCTTGGAATGCATACTAGGACACGTGTATATAGTTATATATCTAGCATTCAACACGCAAGTACTCTCAGCGTCGATATAGTGCTAGTAATCATTATACCGCATGGTTAACATTATATTTACAACTCTATATTGTTGGGTCTAGACTGCAGCCCTTGGACACTCGTCGTGCCTGATCAGCATCTCACTATTTTCAAATGTAGATACCCATAGTCATTCATGGCCAATAAAAGAGTTTTAGAAGTAAACAATGCAATGTCATGTTCATGATGATTTCAAGAAATAGCAAGTCGTGTGAACATGATTTCATGATAACAATAGTCAAGAGAATTTTGGCAACATAACGGTGAAATTTGCACTTTTAGTTGAATCTTTACATTAATGTCTTAAGTCTAAGATTATAAAGTCACACTCACGAGAAAGAGACGAGAAAGGAAGTGCATGCTATCTCCAGGGAACTTCAATGGTACAACCAACTCGGTCTCTATGAGAGAATCCACAGAGTACACAGAATTACAGAGGTCTTAGTGGAAAGGTCTCTAGTTTGCCAATACGGAATGACCAACAGAGAGTTTTCAATCCCCCAAGAAAGGGTTGCCTATTGGTGCAAGAGTGTAGTGTCGATCATGCCTCAATATCACAATCCACCAGTCTAAAACAACGGAAAGCAAGTAACATGAAGACGCAATATAGAACATGCGATTATAACAACATACTTTTCCAGTATTTTAACAAGATACACTTTCAGTTAAAGTCAGGCTAGAACATCAAGATGATCATATAATCTCAAGATAGAAAGATCATGCACTTAAAAACAATTAGAATAGCTTTCAGCTTTTTATGACTTTTACATGGATTAACAGTTTTTAGCCACTGGACCGTCATAAAAAAATGCAGAACTAATGTACACATGCAAGACTTAGACATAACATTGATTGGTTCGTGTCTAGACTACTGTGGAAATCGCAACGAGTTCAGGCGTCACCTATTTCCAAGGCTTAATAAGAAGAAAACAAGCTTTCAGGTCGACAACTAAATTGTGAAGGGGGCAACGGTCACATTAATGGGCAATTGATAGGAGGTATCGATTGATGACTTTGAATCGTGACGGGGTGAGAGGTCACATTTCAAGGTAGTCGCTGTTGGCCACCGACTGATGAAGAAAAAGCCATCAGTCGAAGTCAGAATCGCTACGGGTAAGTCCGACGCGTTCTAGGGGAATCAATGTAGACAATCGATTGATGAACCGAAAGGCGATGTCTTGAAGCGGCGTGTTTAAGGGACTTCTATAAATACCAAAACATGCACGAAAACCAAGGGCAAAAAAATATCGAATCGCAATGGCTATACTGGTCGCGTCTTTGACTTGTGCTGAAACCCATGCTGCACACAGTTTGATGCTATCAAATCAAGTCAGAACAAAAGTAAAATGTGATGGTTCTGTCTATTGTGATACCATACTCTAAAACACAACGATTGGATCGGTCTTGGTTTAGGGTTCAAACCGAAATTAGTAAAAACAGTGCAACCATGCTTGTTTGGCCTATATCTCGAGATCTAGGGCTCTTGGGACAAAACTATGAACATGACAGTTGTAGAGGACCATGAGTAGAAGAGAACTGTACTTTTTGTTTGAATTAATTTGATTGTGGGATGCGTGAAAAATGATATGAACACTAAAAACCGTAATCATGCGCGACTCTTGGAAAATGCTTAATACTCGAAGCATGCTTGATACAAATTAGGGAAAATAGGTGCATATGAAACTAGACACGAAGAGCTTTAATATGGTATATGGTTTGTTCATGTTTGACTCGAGAACACCTACTTGTGAATGCTCCAAAGAGAGGTCTTCTGCAGGTCGATGCAGTACAACAGTAGAGGAAGATGGCTCTGGTTGGGGCTATCTCCTCCTCCTCTGGTGCTCTAGCAGTCCACCTTACGACCCCCAGCTTATGGTAAACTCATCCCCAAGGAGTTTAGGGAGAGTATTTAAGGGTTTAGGGTTGTTTTGGTGTCCTAATGAAACTAGGAAATTGGGGTTGCGGTTTTAGTTTGATCCCTTCTATGTTTGAGGGATTCCCATCCCAATTGGAGTGTGCGAGTTATTAGGAAACTCCATAATATGGTTAGGCGTGAATTTTGGTTAATTTGGAAGTCTAATTGTCTCTGATTATGCCCTAATTGCCCTTTCTATTTTATGCCCAATTAGCGTTACAAATTTTGGCGATTTATTGTTATTGGATTTTTGTTCTTTGGGCTGAGAGTGTCTATTTGGCCCATCAATTGTCCATTAGTTATTAAGAACTAACCATGGAATCTATTTTGTTTGTGAACATCTTTCGAACATACGATCATGAAGCGTATGTTTAAACCACTTTGGTAAATATTAAATGGTTATTTTCAATTTATTTATAATTTTTGAATTTCCAAATTTTCGGGGTGCTGCAAACCTATATTTCTTAAGAAAATAAAGAACAAGCTCTCAAGATCAAGTTTAGGAATGATGAACTTGGTTTCCTTGATCACGTTAGCAACATGAGAGGTAAAGAGATAGAAAACTCTCTCTCACAGAAGTACAATGAAACACAAAGAGAGATGAGAAAGAATGAAGGCTTGAATGCTTTCAATTGAAGAGATTTTTGCTTGGGCGCTTCTTGATGCGTGTGTACTCCTCCTGTATGCTTTATGCTTCAAGGCCTTTGACTCTATATAAAGCTTCTGAAGAAGACTATTGAGATAACCATTTGAGGCTTCATCTTCTTCCTGTTGCTGTTCTTTTTCTTCTTGTTTTCTTCTTCTTCATCCGTTCACTTTGTATCTAACATCTTCTTCTTGTGTCTAACGAATACCTCAAATCTCCTTTGTCCTATGAGCATTTAATGCTAGGAAGAGGATAGTGAGAAAGAAAGATATACATGTCAGTCAACCCATACCTTTTTTACCTAGTCCATATTTCCTGCTGATAGCCTACTATGTTATGTAGTTGCTTTTCTATCTAGTAGGAAAGAAGCAGACCTTTGAGACATGCAAAAAATTAATCAACTTGAAAGCTATTCTAATGGATCTAATTATTTGATCCTTTTCCTTATCATGCGATTATCCTTGATCGTGCCTTATTATTCTTGCTGATATAAAACTAAAAACTTGAAGTGATTAACATGTTAAGTATCATATTAATATCATCGTGAACATCATGTTAATGTCATCGTGATAGTCATGTTTTAATGTACTTGCCTTATTTCATAAATGCTTTAATTTGATGTTTCCTTATTTGATACTTGCCTTATTTGGACTTTCCTAGTTTGGAACTTGCCTTATACCGCGTTTCCTTATTTATCTTGATTTACTTTCTATAAGCCTCGAATCCTTGTTTAGGTACTTTTCTATTTCTCACTCACTACACACTAAAATGATTTAGGCAACCTCTCTTGACTAATTGGAACCTCTCAGTTGGACATTCCGTTCTGGCAGATCAGGAACATTTTGTTTAAGGCCTCTGTAAGTCTCTGTACTCTTTGAATTTCCTCATGGAGACCAAACTAGTTGTACTATTGAAGTTTCGTAGAGATAATGTACACTTCTCTCTCTCATCTTATTTTCTCGACATTAGTCCAAACTGAATGACAAGATGGTAATAGATTATGGAACTTAAAGGAAAACTATGTCATTGATCTATCCAATTGACTCTCTACAATCTTGAATGACATATCTTGAACTCTCTCGACATGATCATTCACTCGTAACATTATTGAGTTCTTGAATGTACATTATTGGCCAAACTTGATTGAATGTGGATCGACATTTACAAGTGAAAGATGCAAGACTGGGAAAGAAGAGTGTCCAAAGGATCTAGTCTAGCCTCTTCGGCAGAGATCTAGAAATATATTGTTAACCATGGGGTATAATGATTATTGACGTTGTACAGTGCAAGGAAATAGTGATTGCTTGATATATCTGTTGGAGCATGTGCGCATACCTGAAGCGGAAGAGGAATCCATGACGGTGCAACCACGAGGAGGAAGACGACGCGAACGCCAAATGCTGGAGGAGACGACCGTAACCCCACAGAGTCTCCCTGTTTTCCTCTCTCTATGTCACTGGATGCCTTGTCTGTCTATGGGGAAGACTGACCATATATAGAAAGGAGGGACCAGTCCAAGAGGTGCCTTATTGGGCTCCCACCCATACAGGAACCCATGGGCCACATATGGGTTAGGCCCATAAATTATCCATTTGACTAGACCGGAAGCGTGCATCCTTTATGTGTAGCCCAAACATGATAAGCGGACCACTTTAGTTGGTTCGAACCCAACATTCTCCCACTTGGTCCATCTTATCATAAACATCATCAAAATTTTCTTTCGAAAATATTCATATATACACATATAAAATTTTTGAAAAGACTTTTGAAAATTTTGATTTCATTGGGCTGCACTTGTAAAGAAAACCGATATGCGCGCGCAATGTAAAACACAAAACCACACGCTATTCCAGTCAAAGGATCTGTAAGTCCAAATTATGAAAAATCAAATGATATGAGTAATGGCAGCAAATACATTCAGTCATGTACGACCTTCCATGTACCACAGTATCACCAACTTTCCACAATTGAACATTATATCTGGCACTGCAAACAAACTAAAATCTGATGTCTGTCTGCTGTCACCACACACACACACTCACATGTGTATGCATTCTGCCAATTACAAACCAAAACAAGTGCACTTAACAAATGTAATGGGTAGAAAATAAATAGAGAATCATGATATAAAAGTGAACACAAATAACTATAGTGTCACAACTGTAAATGTCACAGCATATTGAGGGAACTGACAAGCCCCATCCGAGTCACATGACTACAAAAAGTGCTAGCAGGTAGTCCTTTAGTGAGAGGGTCAGCTACCATAAGACTGGTCTCAATATGCTCAAAGGACACATCGTGATTTCTCACTCTATCTCTAAGAGCAAAATACTTTATATCCAAGGCTCTACCACCCTTGGATACCTTATTGTTCTTAGAGTAGAAAACCGCAGCGGAGTTGTCACAGTAGATCCTCATCGGCCTAGCAATGAAGTCCACAAATGGCAAAGCTGTGACCAAATTCCGCAACTGAATGGCCTGTCCACTAGCCTCATAACAAGCAATAAACTTTGCCACCATGGTGGAAGTTGCTATGATACTTTGCTTCTCACTGCACCAACTTACAGCTCCCCCTGCCAAGAGGAAGATGTAACCTAAAGTAGACTTCCGAGTATCAAGACAACCACTATAGTCGGCATCTGCATAGCCAATGACCTCCAATTGATCTGATCTCCTGAATGTGAGCATGTAGTCCATAGTGCCTCTGAGATATCGCATGACCTTCTTGGCAGCCTTCCAATGATCCATACCTGGGTTACTTTGGTACCGACTGAGCATACCCTGAACTGACTCCCACTGACCTTTAAGTAAAGGCATTCGTCAATGACGTTCTCCTTAACCCAAAGGACAAAATTTTCTCATTAAACTTGAGAAACCACTGGCGGGAGGCTTGCTTAAGCCCGTAAATGGATTTCTTTAGCTTGTACACCATGTGTTCTTTTCCTTCAACATGAAACCCTTGAGGTTGTTTCATATACACTTCTTCATTTAGGTCTCCATTGAGAAATGCCATTTTCACATCCATCTGATGTAGCTCAAGATCAAAATGAGCCACCAAGGCCATGACCACCCTAAATGAGAGCTTTTTACTCACTGGAGAAAAGGTCTCATTGTAGTCAATGCCATCTTGAAACCCTTAGCTACCAATCTGGCATTATGCCGTTCAACTTTACCTTTAGAGTCCACTTTAGTCTTGAATATTCATTTACATCCAACACGTTTGGACCCTTTAGGTAAGTCAACAAGCTCCCAGACCTGATTTTTAGCCATAGAGTCAACCTCTTCTTTCATGGCTTCCAACCAATAGGTAGACTTTTCACTATTTATGGCCTGTGAAAATGACACGGGATCGTCAATGCTACCCCTGTCAACACTGTCCTCCTGAATATATACTACAAAGTCATCAGATATAGCAGGTTGCTTAACCCTTTCGGATCTACGCAACATGGCCCTTGATCTACCTGTGGAGGTGGTAGGCCTATTGGCCCTTGATCCACCTATGGAGGTGGATTGCCTATTGGCTCCTGATCCACCTCTAGAGGTAGTGACCGTCTGCAATAATTTCTAGTGGTTCCTGAGTTAAGGGAGGTGGGACAACTGCAACAGGTTGCTCCCCCTGCATGTCATTCTGAGGAATGAACATGGGAACAAAGTTGTCAGTTGTTGCAGGTGTAGGTGCCTGATCTTGCAACTCCTCAAAAGAAAGTTCTCGAGGAGGTCCACTCCCACTAACTCCACCATCTTCTAGAAACCTTGCTTTATCTGACTCCACTATGATGGGCACATGTGATGGACAATAGAATCTAAATCCCTTTGATTTCTCTGGATAACCAATGAAGAATCCACTGGTTGTTCTGAAATCAAAAGCCTTTTCATGTGGGTTATACAATCTGGCCTCAGCTGAACATCCCCATGTTTGCATATAGCTCACAGAAGGTTTCCTACCACACCACAACTCATAAGAGTTTTAGGAGCAGCCTATGTAGGAACCTTGTTCAGAATATGTGCAGTTGTCTTTATGGCCTCTCCCCACAATGATAAAGGAAGAGTCGAATGACTAAGCATTGTCCTGACCATTTCTTTAAGCGTTCGGTTCCTTCTTTCAGCAACTCCATTTTGGTACGGACTGCCAGACGTAGTGTACTGAGCCACAATGCCTTCCTCTTTAAGGAAATGGTCCTGGCCTTTGACCCATCTCGGTATATCTTCCATAGTATTCACCACCTCTATCTGACCTGACTACTTTGATAACCTTTCCTGATTGTCTCTCTACTTCCTACTTAAAATCCTTAAAAATATTAAAGACATCTGCCTTTTCAAGAAGTAAGTAGAGATACATGTATCTAGAGTAGTCATCTATAACGGTAACAAAATACTTTTGTCTAGTTAGACAGGGTGAAAAGGGACCACAAATGTCAGTGTGTATAATCTCTAATGTTTCTGAACTTCTAGTGGCATCCTTATTCGGCGAGTGTGTAAGTTTTTCTTTAATACAATCTACACATGTATCAAAGTCAGTGAAATCTAAAGAGTGTAGAACACCTTCTCCCACTAACTTCTTTAGCCTATTTATGAAGATAGGCCCAGTCTCCTATGCCACAACATTGATGAGTTTTCATTTATTCTACCACGCTTATTGCCAACTATATTATGCAGGGAATAATTGGATTGTTCAACCACACGATCAAGACACATTTTATATAAACCATCAACTAATAAACCAGTACCAATTACAACTGAATCCTTGATAATCGTAAGAGAGGAGTTTCCAAAAGAGAAAGTAAACCCTCTCATATCAAGTTTTGATACTGAAATTAAATTTCTAGAAAAAGATGGAACATAGAATGTGTCCTCCAGATCAAGAACAAATCCAGATGCTAAAGTAAGTCTATAAGTCTTTATAGCCTTCACTTGTGAATGTGTCTTATTCCCCGAAAGGATGCTTTGTTCACCCTGATGTGGAGGCCTTTGGAACAAGAACCCCTGCATAGATTTGGCAATATGAACAGTAGAACCAGAATCAACCCACCAAGTACTTTCAGGAACATCTACCAAATGAGATTCATGACAAACATAGGATGAGAGATTACCTCTGCCTTTCTTTTCCAGCCATGCCTAGTACTTTACACAATCTTTCTTTAGATGTCCAGCTTGATGGTAGAAGAAGCATTTGCCAATTTTGCCTTCTCTCTTCTTCTTCTTGCCCTTCTTCTGGACATTCTTGCCTTTCTTAGCTTGAGCATTTCCTTTATGAAAGGTAAAATTACCTGATTCCTTTCCCCCTTCAATCTCTCTTCCTTCTGAACACACATAGTCATCAACTCATTTGGTGACCAATTCGCTTTATGTGTGTTATATGAGATTTTGAAAGCCTCATAGTCACTAGGAAGAGAGTTGAGGATGAAATGCACTAAGAAAGCATCAGATATGGTAACTTCCATGGCATTCAGCTGAGCTGCAATATCTCTCATCATCATGATATGCTCTCTAATACTGCCACTACCAGTGTATTTCATTAAGGAAAGTCTAGCCATCAACGTGCTGGCCTTTGCCTTGTCAGAAGTGACAAATTGTTCCTCAATAGCCTTTAGAAATCCACTAGCAGTTTTCTGCTCTGGGATTGATCCCTTGATGTTTGGACTTACATGCCCTTGAAGGAACAGTAAGCACAAACGGTTGGACCTCTCCCACTTCTCATAGAAGCTTTTCTGTTCTACTGTGCTCTCGGCAGTGAGTTGAGCAGGCTGTTTATCTCTGAGAGCAATATCAAGATCCATACACCCTAAGGCAAACATTACTCTTTATTTCCATTCAGTGAAATTTGTCCCAGTTAAATAAGGCACTTGACCTGAGAAAGGTGCAAAAAGTGGAGAAGCTGAAACACAAATTACATGCTCATAAATATGACTATTATAACTGAAGCAAGTTATGAGGCATAAAATAAAACTTTTAGTAGACAACTTGATGATAAAACTATTACAATGCACACTTCGATATCAAGAAAATTGCACCTTTGGGTACTAAAATTTTCAAGAGTCTCCATGCACACATAATATTCTATCCTACTTATGTCACGAACATTAAGTACTCCTTTGGGAGTTAAACTCCACTTCAAAGCCATAAGCACAAAATTAAACTTTTATCACATAATATGACATCATTAACATTTAAAGAAATACTCTATCATTCTCTATGAATAAGGCCACTTTTGTGGTCAACTTATACACTTTGAATAATAAAATGTCTCTCTTTCCATAATTTGATGTCAACATGTATGCTTACATTATATGCTGTTAACAATCTTAAGGGGCTCAAATTTATCATTCCTCATGCTTAGTGCCACTTTGGTGATCTACCTAAACACCTGGATATGAAAAATTATCCTCCAAATGTCACAACAAAAACCTTAAATGTAAGCAAGGGCATACACACAAAATTATTGCAATCCAAAAATTAGAGATATAAATGCATGTAAATAACTAAAATGGAGGTCACATAGCACAAAAATATCTCTAATGTTACTGCAATAATTAAAAGTGCATATACAATCTTAAATAGGCTAAACATCCATCAATGGGGCATAAAGCATGAGTTATAGCCTTCTGTTGCACAAATACCCCTACTGTTTGCATAAATATCCACTATATTGCAAACAAATCTTTTCAGTTTTATTCCTATATCCTAACTGTTTGCAGAACTGTCCCTATATCCTTTAATAACCATTAATGGGCCTAGAATAGTCCAAAAGGATTAATGGATCCGGATAAGGATACCCAATAATGGATATTACAAGATAGGAACAAAATAACATTTAAGTTAACAGTTTTAAGACTTATCGGATACAGATAAAATAAAAGATACTTATGGGTATAAGTGCAAATCGGATTTGGATCCTTAATGGTATCCGAAGTTGGATCTTAATGGATCCATAATAGGCCCAATATCCAAAATCGAACCAATTATCCAATATCCAAACTTAAAAGCCCCAAACCCCGGATCCAATAAGAAAAGGATCCATAAACTTTAAGCACATGGTATAAATGCAAATAACTAGAATATTGGGGGCAAAAGGGTCAAGACCCATCTTCTTCCTCACCCCAACACCCTCCCCGTGACTCCTCTAATGCGACTGTTCGGAGGGCGGTAGGAAACCGTGCAGGGAGGAACTGCTGCGACATTTTGGAGAAGGGATGCCAGCGGCGGCCGGATCCCCACCGGCCGGAGACGACGCTGGCAGCGTCATCCGGCGGGGATCGCAGCGCACCGCGCCTGCACGCGGGAGGGCAGTCGCCGCTTTTGCCGTGGGGAGGGAAGCCGCGCTGCCCCTGTTGCCGCGCTGGCACGCAGGTAGGGCAGCTGCAGCGCTGCCGTAAGCCCCGCTACCCGCAAGGTGGCTCGCTAGGGCGGGCCCAGCGCCAGCGCCGCGGGCCGCACCAGCGTGGCTGCATGCCCAGCGCGCCCGCGCAGCGCGCGAGGCAGCGCTCCGCACAACCGCCTGTCGAGACGACAGCACCGCAGTGGCCGGCGCTGCCTCCCGCCCGGCCCTCTCCAGCATCCCCGCAGCAGCCGCCCCCAGCGCCCACGCGACGCCAGCCTAGCGAAGACCTACCCGTCCACAGCACCTGATGCAGTGGGTAGGCAGTGCTTCTGCAACCACCCCCATCGCCCGCGCGGCACCTGCGGGACGCATGTCAGCGCCAGGGCCAGCGCGCACTGCGCGCGGAGGGGCCACCGGGGTGGCCTGCCATCCGCGCCGCGCCCAGTACGCCAGAAGCGCACAGTGGCGGAGGGGAAGCCTGCACGGCGGCCAGCGGATCCCAGTGAACCCTGAAGTGCACGGCGATGAGAAAAAAATTTCCTCCGACATAAGCGGAAGCACATCAGAGCCCAGAGAATCTGACACGTGCTCTGATACCACATGTTGGACCATGTGCGCATACCTGAAGCGGAAGCTGAATCCATGATGGTGCAACCACAAGGAGGAAGACGACGCGAACGCCAAATGCTGGAGGAGACGACCGTAACCCCACAGAGTCTCCCTGGTTTCCTCTCTCTATGTCACTGGATGCCTTGTCTATCTATGGGGAAGACTGACCATATATAGAGAGGAGGGACCAGTCCAAGAGGTGCCTTATTGGGCTCCCACCCATAACAGGAACCCATGGGCCACATATGGGTTAGGCCCATAAATTATCCATTTGACTAGACCGGAAGCGTGCATCCTTTATGTGTAGCCCAAACATGATAAGCGGACCACTTTAGTTGGGTCCGAACCCAACAATATCCACTCATGTTATACGTGTTCATGATGTGCATTCCAAGGTGGCATAGATCCTTAGTGCATGTTAATGACTCGTGATCACTCTTGCTTGATAGTGAAAGTGCTTGCTCATTAACTACTTGCTTGCTCGTTATATGGCCAACCTTTGTTGATTTCTCTCTAGTGCTCCATTAGTGAAATTGACAATCTCACTTGATTAATTGTTTGTGAAATCTTGATAGCATAGTTGATCATAAATCCATGCTAGATCTTTGTTATCATCATGATTATCTCGTACTATCTTGATCTTCTTGCTTCCACGTTTTTATCGTATTTACTTGCGTAGCATCTACTTGATAATCTAGCTTTAATTGATTAATCACTTATATAGTTTGAAGATGTAATTCCTACTCGGCGAGTGTGCTTATACCTATCTTTCAACATTTTTAGGTAACATTGATGATGAAGAAGAGAACTTGGCTAGCGACAGGAATGCGTTAGAGTAATGAGTGTGATAAACACTTAGAGGAGTCTTTGTTTCTTTTTTGAGTTGTCTTTTATTTTGAGAGTAGATTGATGTAGTAAGTAGTGAGGAAATTTCGGTACTTTTTTTTCTATCTGAGTCTTTGTGCCCGTCATTAGTATGGAGCTGTAATAGACAATTTATGAGCATTGCAATAAAGTTAAGTTAGTGGATTTGATTGCCAAGTCTTTTATATAGTATTATTGAATAGGTTTATTTTCAGACTACTCACATCTCAATATCTTACTACTATCATATTCGGGATGTGACAGAATCCATAACAGATGTTTTAGGACTTGGTCTGTCTAGGTGCAAGCGATCCAAAACTATATATGCGCATGTGACCAATAAACAGCTGAAACAGGAGACCCCCACCCCCACAGTTAACAGCATATGTGAGTCGAAGTTGATTCCATAGCACAGTATATATGGGAACGTCAGCTATATATATATATATATATATAGCCCACGTCAAATATACATGCATGGATGTGGATATATGTACATGTGTATTTACATGTAATATTTCATGCGGTTGGACGTTCTGCATTTGCATATGGTCCGCGAAATGTATATGTACCTCAGTACCTCCTCGGCTCTTTCAAGGTTTTTGGGAGAAAAAGCAAAACTAGTTCCGTTTAATTTCATCAAAAAAGTTTTGAGTCCGTTTTCATGACTCAAAAGAAGAAACATCTGGATCTATATCATCATTGTGGCCTTACTTTAGCAAGTTTGCCAAATTTCCATATATATACATAAAGTTTAATAATGAACTAGAAGAAATTGGCTACTTCCCCATGATCATATTTCTAAATGTGAAGAATTTCTTACGTACGTAACCATCACTAGCTAGAGTAAAAATATTTAGGAATCCACGTTAAGTTCACGTCTACGAGCATATATATATATTATCATTAATTAATTAGACGCTGTCCATGATAACCTTCACTGGGTATTGCCAAAATTGTAATATATATCTGCAAGGAGAAATGCTTAATTGTTGTAAGATCATGTACTCTGGTAATAAAATTGATGAGGTTGGTTATAAAAAAATATATATATTCAAGTCTATTATTTAAACCCAAAGAGAGAGAAGATTAATTGTTGTGAGCCCTCAAGCAATAGACTTGCTTTTGTCCACATCAACATTTTTGTAAGACTAATTTTACAATACACATTTTTCATATTTCGCAGTAAATATATAGAAGCAGATGATGGAGTCACAAAGCAGAGTATAGTAGGAGGTGCCCTGATCCTTGAGGCAGTATAAGTAGTGTGGTGGCCAAATCTGGTCACCTAGGCCCATCATGGCTCGTTACGGCCCGCTCACGTCCTGTCAACAAACGTGGCACCATCTCCGGAGACCACACCCTCACCAGGGTGGTTCGAAGACCTCCTTTGCATGCCCCTCGTGGTCGGAAGTTGTCAAGCTCTGCAGCGACATATCCCCGAGCAGGTCATCTGCCCTTCCATACCGAACAACCGCGAGCGACTTCCGAACAGGGACATTAACCCTGCTGCGCGGAACAACCCTGGATATCACCGAACAGCACGTTCGAGCCCCCATGTGGGTCACCTGCTCGGAAGGTATGTCCGAAGGGTGCCGAGCAGGTTCTCTGGCTTACGCCGTGGATACAACCGCCCCAGGCCACGCGCTCCATCATCAAGAAGCATGAACTGCCTGGCATCCCAACGGGCACCTGAACGCGTAACTCCTCCCGTTATGCGCGCCCATCAAGGCGCCTTTTCAGGCACGATCTACCAACGTTACGCACGTTCATCTTGACACCAACGCCTATAAAACCACAGGTACAGTACCATGCACTGGTACGTTCTCTCCCATGCGAACACGCTCTTACATTCCGAAACCCCCTGCCTTACAAGCTCTCCACTGACTTAGGCATCGGAGGGTTTCCCCGGTCTTCACCGGGCCCCCTGATCCAGTTCTGGTTTTTGCAGGTTCTCGTCCACACCGGCGTCCGTCTTCCCAGTTCTTTCTAGTGGAGGCTCGTTTGGCTCCAGCCCAAATAGGATTATACCACCACATTTGGCACCGTCTGTGGGAACGACGCAGTCATGGCTCGCGGACGATCCTCTCACCAGAATGCAGGGAGTAGGGCGACAAGATCTCGCCGCTCACAACAAATTCCCCTCGCCGGTCTACTCCTGTCGACGTCACATTTCCCCTGTGGGCACCAACAATCACGACGTCCCCCCGCCGGCGGCCGCCGCGCCCGCAACTGCCCTGGAAGTAGCGGACTTCGGGGCAGATGCAGCATTAACAGGTGTTTGCCTTGCCCTGCAGGCTCAACTGGTTGGACCACCAGCCTCGGCGCCCCCTACCTCGAGAGCGGCAGGCGGCGTCGTCTCATCGGCGTTCTCGCATCCTCTCGGCGCCTCAAGAGCAGCAGGCAGACTCACCGCGCCGGTCGCATCGAGCCCCGTCCGAAGAGCGGGCACCGGAGCGCCGCGGCGTTCGCCCCGTCGCTCTGTCGCCTCCCCGTCCGCCACGATCGGTCGTGGGAGCCAACTCCCACGCGTCCGGACGAGGAGGCTCCGCTAACTCCGAACAGGAGCTCGCCAGCGCCTGCGTGTGTCGTCGACCTCGAGCGCCGCGTGGACGCGATGGTTCAGCGCGCGGAGGGGAAAGCTCCAGCGAAGATGACTTGGACTTCCGCTCCCCTTTCAGCAGGGAGATCCTGGAAGCTCAAGTCTCTTCCAAGCTCCCCCTGCCCACCATCGCGCCCTACGACGGCACTATCGACCCGCCGACCACATCCACGGCTTCGAGTCGCACATGGTGTTCCACGGAGCATCGGATGCGGCCAAGTGCAGGGCTTTCCCTGCAACCTTAAGGAGACCGCCAGGGCCTGGTTCGAGACCCTCCCTGCGGGCTCCATCACCTCCTTCCGCCAACTGAAGAAGTCCTTCCGGGACAACTTCCTTGGTGGAAGGTCGCAGCCGCGAACGGCGGCTTCTCTCCTGGCCGTGCGCCAGAAGAAGGAATAGGCACTCTGGGACTTCGTAAAGAGGTTCCGAACAGAGGCGCTTCGCATCTCGCGCCTGGACGTCCCTCTGGCAACCAGTGCCCTTATTCAGGGCACCCGCGACGGTTTTTTGCAGAGGACCCTCGGCGTCCAGCAGCCCGCCACCCTTGCCGAGCTGCTCTCCATCGCACAGCGCCACGCAGCTTGCGAGGAGAGCCTAGCAGCAAGTAGGGCCGAGCAGGGAGCAGTCGGATAAGAAGAGGCCTTCCGACAACGGTTCCGACCGTGATCGAAGAAGGACGACGCAACGTGACTCTCTCCGCGCCGTCCGCACCCCTTCACCAACTACACCCCCCTCACCGTGGCACCCAAACAGATCCTGGCAGAGATCAGGAACGAAGCATTTGTTCGGTGGCCACAAAGGATGCGCTCCGACCCCCGAAGCGCGATCAGAACAGTACTGTCGCTTTCATCGCGACCACGGCCGACACCTCCGAGTGCCGCCAGCTTAAGGACGAAATCGAAGACCTTATCAAGCGCGGCTATCTTGGACGGTTCGTGCGCCGGAATGAAGAGCGCCCCAGACGCCGAGAGCGTACTCCCGAGCAGCCGATCAACAATGAGCCCAATGGCAGGAGATCAACGTGATCGCGGGAGGCTTCGGCGCAGGCGGAGAAAGCACTCGAAGCCGACGCGACTACGCAAGGCGAGTGCATGTCGTAGATAGGCCCTCTGCACCTCGGCCGGCTCCATATCCCGCCAGTCCTGCACGCGCACACTCCGAGGAGGCTATAACCTTCTCGACGAAGATCTTGTAGGGTTACGACCCCACACACTGATGCGTTGGTCATTTCGCCACCATCAACCACTGTAATGTGCGCCGGATTCTGGTGGATAATGGAAGCGCCCCCGATGTCTTGGCTTACGACTGTTTTGTCCTCATGGGCCTGAGAACCGATCAACTCACCCCTGTAAACTCGCCTTTGTTCGGCTTTTCGGGAGTTTCGGTCCAGCCCATGGGAAGGGTTCGCCTCCCGATCACCTTAGGGACGGCTCCAAGGGTTGTGACCAGATTGTTGACTTCTTGGTCATCAACAACATGCCTGGATACAATGCCATCCTCGGCAGAGGTTGATCGGGCGTATAAAGCAGTACCTACCTTCGTCCTCCATCAGAAGATGAAGTTCCCTACTCCGAGCGGAGTTGGCGAAGTGCTCGGGTGTCAGCGCGAGTCTCGCCGTTGCTATGTCCTCTCTTAAGGGACAAGCAACCACTCGCTGATCCAGCCCCTCCAACGACCGATCAAACTTCCACCAGCCGAGGAACGCCTGCTGAAGATTTAATCCCCCTCCAGGTAGACGAGACCCCGAACACGTCCTATACATTGGCGCCTTGTTGACAGAGGCCGAGCAGCAGCGCTACACAGCCTTCCTGCTGGCCAATTTGGACGTGTTCGCCTGGTCTGATGATGAGCTTCCGGGCATCCCCCGGAGGTAATGGTCCATCGCCTCCTCTGGATCCCCGGATCCCACCAGTTCAGCAAAGGAGGCGACCTGTGAACCGAGAACGGCAGACCGTGATTCAGGATCACGTAGTCAAAGCCGAACTGTTGGGCTCCTCCGAGAAGCCCAATACCCAAGATGGATCTCCAACGTGGTCCTCGTACGCAAGGCCAACGGTAAAT
>JACBKR010000189.1:0-30741 GCA_014218235.1 Colocasia esculenta
CTTATACAGAGTTGAAAACTTTTGATTTCCACTTTTTGACGCGAAACAAATCACTTTCTAGTGAAATGGCCCGGTTACTCAGTGATTCAAGAATTTGCATTGCTCTGTTTTGTATCTTTCCAGATTGTTGATCATTTTCTTTTTGATGTTTTGCAGGAATATGTTTGCTTTGACCAAAAAAGTCATGACTACGAATTTAGAATTAATTCTTAACATGTGGTAAAAATGAAGCTTAAACATACACATGTGAAATATTAAAATCCACTTATGTGCCTATAATAGTGTTTTGCAAATCATTTTAAAAACATTCAGTATAAGATTGCTTAACCTTGAATGATAATGAATCTTTGAAATTAAACTAAATGCACAATGAGTTTAGTTACAACGTTTTAATCCCTCATAAGAAAATAACACAAGGACTCAAAATTTTAATGACTTTGGGTTTCAAAATAGACAAGTAAGGTCAAGAAATATGACAATGATTCCCCTTTCATGTATCTCCCCCTCACAAGGTGAACATGAAGATTATTGGTGAAATAGGAATGAAGTGAAAGCAGAATGAACAAGAATGTTTTATTGAAAGACAAGGACTCCCCCTCAGCAATTGTATACGAGGCTCTTGATACTTGGCGGAGACATATACTCACGCATAGTGAAAGTGTCTAGATAAGCCTAACTTGCCTTTCTTAAAATCACTATTTGATATACCAAGAGATTTTCAATACAACTGAGAAGAAGGAATTTATTTGCACAAAGAATTGAGATGAAGATTTCAGACATGTGAAACTTGCATAAACCAAGTTCCCTTATAAGAGAAGTGAATCTAGGTTCTGCAAGAGGCTTAGTGAAAATGTCTGCAATTTGTTTTTCTGTGTCAATGAAGTGGAGTTCAAAAGAATTCTTAAAGACTTCATCTCGAAGGAAATGATGCCGAATGTCAATGTGTTTTGTGCGGAATGCTGAATACGATTTTTTGGACAGATTTATAGCACTTGTGTTGTCACAAAGAATGGGAATGCAACCTAATGTGTGATTATAATCTAGAAGTTGATGTTTGACCCAAAGGACCTGGGTACCACAGCTACCAGCGGCAGCATACTTAGCTTCTGCAGTTGAAAGAGCTACAGAATGTTGCTTTTTGGAAGCCCAAGAAATAAGATACCCTCCTAGATATAAACACAACCCACTAGTGCTTTTTCTATCAAGTTTGCACCCGGCATAATCACATCACTATATGTAATCAAGTCCAATTTACATCCAGCAGGATACCAAAGACCCAAATCACATGAAGAAAGAAGATATTTGAAAATTCTTTTAACGACAGACATGTGACTATCTTTAGGATTTGCTTGAAATCTTGCGCACATGCACACTGAATTGAATATCTGGCCTAGAGGTATTTAAATAAAGAAGAGATCCAATCATACCTCTGTAAAGTGTAGCATTAACAGGCTTACCAGAAGTATCACTCTTAAGTCTTACACTTGTGGCCATTGGTGTGTTGGATGGCTTGATGTTTGGAAGTCAAACCTCTTGAGCAACTCCTTGACATATTTTTTTGACTCAGAAAATTCCTTCAGCAGTTTGATGTACTTGCAGACCTAAAAAGAATGTAAGTTCACCCATGAGACTCATTTCAAATTCAGATTGCATAAGATGGGAAAACTCATTGCATAAGGTATTATCTGTTGATCCAAAAATGATATCATCAACATAAACTTGAACATCAATGAAATGATTTTTTGCAGTTTTTGTAAACAAGGTTTGATTAATGTTTCCTCTTATGTAATCTTTATTTACAAGAATGGAGCTCAACCAGTCATACCAAGCTCTTGGAGCTTGTTTAAGACCATAAAGAGCCTTATTAAGTTTAAAAACATGATTGAGAAATTTTTCATTTTCAAAACCAGTGGGTTGTTTGACAAAAACATTTTCTTTTATGTATCCATTCAAAAAAGTACTCTTGACATCTATTTGAAAGACTTTGAATTTCAAAGAAGCAGCAAATGCAAGGAATATTCGAACAACTTCAAGTCTTGCTACAGGGGCATAAGACTCTTCAAAATCAATACCAGTTCTTGGTTATACCCTTGAGCAACAAGTCTAGCTTTATTTCTAACAATTTGACCAGATTCATTCAGTTTATTTCTGAAAATCCATCTAGTTCTAATGACAGAAGTTAAATCTGAAGGTTTTGGTACTAAATCCCAAACTTGATTTCTTTCAAATTGATGAAGCTCTTCATGCACAGCATTTATCCAGTTTCACAAGATAAAGCTTCATCAACATTTTTGGGTTCAATTGGGAAAGTAGTGCCAAAGAATCTTCAATATGACAGAATGAAAAGATGATCTGTTTCTTATTCCATCTTGCAAATTACCAACAATGCTTCAAGTGGATGGTCTCTTAAAAATCTGGGTTCAGAAATTACCTCAGGGATTGCATGATTTTCAGGAACATGATTACCTGAATCGCTTGAAGTTGGCAATTCAAGAACCTCATGTGCAGTTGGCACTTCTTGCTCTTCAAGATTTGTAGATGGTGTAGACACCCGTTTTGACTAATGGGTTGAACCACTTTTCGTGTTGTCTTAGTGGGCCCCTAATTGGTCACTCACCTTGAGCCCATCATTTGCCTTGTTTTGAGCCCTTTAAACCATTAAAATGCCTTGAAATCCCGAAATTTATCACTTGAGAGAGTCCTTGGGGCATAATAACTCTTGTCCTATCATGTAGATGGTTGATAATTCTAAAAAATGCGGATTTATTGTCGCGACGCCTCGTGGCTCCGCGCTCTAGTCGCGACAGATCTGGCAGCCGCGACAGCCCATGCATTATCCATGCACGTAGGCAGTTCTGTCGCGTCTGTCCGCACCGTCGCGTCTTAGTCGCGACCCTACGATACGTCGCGACAATGACCGAATCCTCTGGCCTCCTTAACTACCTCCTATTTATCCTCTTTTGAGTTCAACTTAATCCTAAGGATTATCCTACCCCTTGGGGCGGATCCTAGCCTTAGGGACTCTTGTGAGGATCCCTAAGGACTCTCAACTCGATTTTTATAGGGCTTTATCTCCTATTATGATTTTTAAAACCTTTTTGAAGAGATAATATCACTAATTCTTATCCCAAGCTCTATATAAGCAAGGCCCCTCCTCAAGGACGAGGGGAGCCTGATTACCACCCCGAAGGGCTGCCGAAATCTCCTCTGACCTATACTTAGCACCACAGCCACCCATTTTGCCATTCTCCCTTCACATTCCACTCCCCAAAGCCACTCTCCCCCATTAACGGAGCACGGAACGTGAAAAGGGCGACCCCGACGATCTCCTGGAGCTCTTGCACATCCTTGGAGCCGCACGCACGCCAGGGAGTCGCCCCAATGGGGCTCATTTTCTTCTCCTTTCTCTCCTCTTATTTCTACATGTAATTTTGCGTTATTTTTAGATAGAGCATTTCCCTATCTACCTACGTTTTTTCCACACCCATAGGGTTTCAAAACCACCCTAGGTGCGTTCCCGCCATGATCTCCCATTTCCCTCCACTTTTAGAATAGATACTATGCTTCACGTATTCTAATAGGGCGTTTTGTTTTGATTTTCTTTGGTTGGCAGGCAAACAGGTGAAGTCTACGAGAAGCTCTGGTCCTCCGGCCGGCTGGAGGATGAGAAGAAGGTCCTTACCTTATTTCTCCCCGCATTCAGAGAACGCGATGACCGAGGGTGACGCGACCATAGACGTCGACGAAAGCTGACGCGTTACCAGTCTATCGCGGCGCCAATGGCGACCGCGACATTAGGTCCGTTTCTGTTCTCTCTCCTTTTCCTAGTTTAAGTCAGCCATCATCTCATTTTCATTCTTAGGCGACTTGCTAGGTGGCGATCACTCCTATTTACCATGCTATCATATTTGATATCCATGTCTGTGTTGAGGGGGGTACAATCCCTGTGATGACACCTTTTGGCGATCACGGTGGGACCTTCATTGCCACCCTCGTAGGTTTTTTGAGTGTTTGCTTGCCATGCTTTCTTGCTTGTCACCATAGTGCCCTGTTAGTGTTATCTTCTTTGTTTCCTGCGCATTTCCCTGCTCTTCATTGTCGCGACCGATCGCGCTGACGCTACCATGTCGCGGCGTAACGGGCGGACGCGTTATGATTAGCGCCTGTTGTCCACTATGTACTTTCCACCCAACACCCATGAGAGCATGCGTCCTTGCTATATTGCCTAGATCATGTTTTCTCGTGTTTCTGTCTGTTAGTATCCTGTCAAGGTTCGGGTTTTCCGTTTAGTTTTATTTGTAAGTTTTCAGTTCCTATCGCGGCAGCAGAGGGACGCGAACATGTCGCGGCTTGGGCGAGCATCGCGTTATCAGGTTTGCTTTGTGTGTTACTGTTTCATCCATGAATCGGTTTTGTGGCTTCCTGACTCTGTTGTATCGTGATAGAGTCTCTGGGGTTTCTTATTTTTGTAGAATAGTCTGTTTGAGTTGGGTGGTGACTCACTGTGTTTTCGGGCCTCTGTCATTATCGCGGCAGCCCGCGCTATCGCGATAGGGTCGCGGCGTACCCGCCGTTGCGACTCTGCCCGAGGACTTGTTTTGTCGCCCCGTTTGCTCCTTATCTTCATTCTTGCATACATTTAGTCCCTTGCATACGCTACTCATCCCATTTGATCAGGTTCCCCCTTGGTTGAGTGAGTCCTCTCACCTACGAGCACTCGTAGGCTGACTCGGGCCCGTCTTCTGAGGACCTCCGTAAGTCCCCGTGGCCGTACGCACGTTGCGGTTCGCCGGGCTGGTTGTACCCGTTGTACCCTTAGTTTGAGCCATCCTCATGTGAGTGTGTACCACCCTTAGTCATACCGGAGCACTTGAGTCCATTCCTATCAGGGACCGCATGACCGAGTGACATCTCTTTAATCAATTCATTTAAAAGGTCAAGTTCAAATCTTAAGAAATTTGCGTTTTAAGCATGATAACTTGATTGCTTTGATTCCCCTTCTCATCTCTGTCTTTCTTGTCGTGATAGAGTTTAGGTGTGTCGGTCCCCCCCAAATTGGTTGGAGGGTGTATGCGTCTTTGTTTAGGGAGATCGAGTCAGTCTCCCCCGACCCTTGTGCTGTATCATAATCCCCTCTTCGACATGTTCCAATTCCGGGTCCTTGCCGACGATGCCCTTCCCCTCGGGTTTCTCGAGGAGGTAGCCCAACCCTCCATGGACGCTCTCCCAGGGCATATCCAGCCTCCCTCTATCATCGGGATTCAATCCCGTCCTCCCTCTCCTCCTGGGGGTGATGACCCCCATTCTCAATTCAGCCAGCTCCTTCCTCACCTCACTCCGGACCAAGTCCGAGTTCATAGTTGCTGCCAAGGGGAAACAACCTTTATCTCCCTGGGGTCAAAATCCAGCCCGACCGGCGGATTCCTCCATCCACGTTGCTTCAGCTCCCCACCTTTCTTCGTCTGGGGCAGACCCTACACCTCTCCGTCCTCGGGTCATTCATTTTTCAGAACCAAGCTACCTTCCCCCACGAGATGTTCGGCCTTGATCCCCTCCCACTACATACTATACGGCCAACCAGCTCCGCCCCCCGTGAGAGGTCTCATTCCTTTGAGCAGCCACGCTCCCTTGTCCCTACGCATCAGATCCAATCTCCTTCCGATTTCTTGGCGGAATGGACAAGTATGAAGAAGGAGCTTCATGACCTCCGGAGGCAGATTGATCCTCGGAAGGTAGCCGACATCACCCTCCCATCCTTCCAATACCTCCGGGTGCCTCCCCAGTCCGAGCTCCCTGTATATCGTCGATACTCTGGAGTAGGGGACCCCTATGTTCATCTGAAGGATTTTGTCTATGAATCAGCACCACATAAGTATGACCGCCATCTCATGGCGTACCTGTTCAGAAAATCCTTAGATGGTCCAGCTTTGGAGTGGTTCTATTCATTGCCTCCCGAGGAAGCCGAGGACTTCCAAATCGTCCAAGAAAGATTTCTGCAGCATTCCAATCGGGTGGGACCCGAATACTCTTTCGTGGATTTAGTAGCTGAAAAGATGAAGCCAGAAGAGGATTTCTCCACCTATGCTGACCGATGGCGCTCTTGGCTGCCAAAGTCTGTTGCCCAATGCCTGAGGAGGAGAAAGTAAAGCTGTTGATCTCCAATGCCACACCCACCTACCGAGCTATTTTGGCCATGAACGACATCTCTACCATGCACCAATTATATTTAGCCTGTTTCATCCAAACCCAACTCAAGACTCGCCTATACATTCCATGTTTGAAACCCCCAAGGCTCGCTATGCCAAGAAGCCGCAAGGCCCAGTCACCGAGGGAATCCAGACCAATGAACAAGTAGGTGCCGTTAGCAATCCCCAAGGCCCGGTAGGTAGGTCCCCTTATACCTAGCAAACCCACAGCCTTGGAACAACAACAACAATAGGCAGCCACCTCCCCAAGGACAAAATCCTCCTCAAGATCAGCGCCAATACTCCCAGGTCCCTCCACCTCAAAATGGCTATGCACCCAGAAACCCAATGGGCCCAAGAGAGCCCAATACCCTCCATTGCCCGAGTCTCTAGCCGATGTCTTTGCAGCCCTCATGTCTCTAAATGCCTTAAGACTCCCTCTTGAGAAGGCAAATTGGAATATGGCGGCCGATCAAACAAAGTACTACTGCGTCTATCATTGTCATCCGGGCCACAACGTGTCCGATTGCTTTCAATTCCGGGACATGATATACGATCTCCATGAGCAGAACCAGATTGATTGGGCAAAAATGAAGAGGTTGATCCAAACTTTGAGGGACCAGCAGGGCCAGAGGCAACAGCAGCAACAACAGAGGCGACAGCAGCCGCAGCAACAACAACAAACAACAGCAACAGCAATACCAGCCTTTCCAGCAGCAATACCAGCAACACCAGCAACAGCAGCAGCCGCAGCAGCCGGCGAATGATCTAGGCATAATCCGTAATCCCATGCCGCAACATCAGCCCACTCCGAACCCTCACCAGCCACCACCTCCTCCACCTCCACCTGCACATTTACCCCGTCATCCACCATCCACCACCAGAAGCCTAGTGGGCCTTCGATGACGACCATGAGGTAGGCCAGCTTCTGGTTATTTCTCACGTCACGCCCACTGCTCCTGCACCTACATCCACCATGCCTTCCTCCCTTACACCCCACATTTCCACCATCACTCGCCATCATATTCCCCTGTCGCGTCGCCCATCTTTCCTCCACCCAACAACGTCCCTTTCTCCCCTACACCGGCACCATTACTAGCCAACCCTTCCTTCCTTGACACCACTATCCCTCCACTTCACCATAATCTTGCCCTCCGGAGCGGCGAATGTTTCATCGGATGTACCCTAGCGCATCCGTGCCTATGCCAAGCCAACAAACCAACAATCAGCAGCAACATGATACAGAAGAGATTGATCCGGCACCGGGAACCCAATATGATATCTTGAAACATCTTGACAGACTCCTGCCAAAATTTCCATATTGGAGCTCATTAAGAGATCACAGACTCACCAGGATGCTCTCAGGGCCTTTTTGCAAAGAGTCATGGTCAGCGAAGACATGAATCCGACAGTCTACCCTTAGTGCTCTCAATAGTGAACAAGGGACCCACCATTACTTTTTCTGACGGCGAGTTGGCTGCCCCCGAAGCCAGAAAAATGCCCTTATGTGTGACACTCACCATAAACAAAGTGGCCATCGATGCAGCTCTGGTGGACACAGGAGCCTCCATTAATGTATGTCCACTAAGCACTCTTAGAGCGTGCAATATATCATAACGTCAACTGCAGCCCACACCTACCACCATCGCTGCGTATGACAATTCGCGACGTGCCTGCCATGGAGTCATCACTTTGCAAGCAGAATTGGGTCCTCTCATCGTCTGTGGAGTTCTATGTGTTGAACATTGATCACACCTACAAAGCTATTTTAGGGCGCCCATGGATCGAGTCATTAGGGGCAGTGCCATCTACAGTGCATCAGTGCCTAAAATTCCCCTTCCAAGGGCGAATAGTCAAGGTAAAAAGTGCGACGACAACACATACAGTAAAGCTGTTGAGAGAGTGCTCCCCGTCAGTATGGCCATCCAACAAGCCCATCATCTCGGTACTTGATGTCAACTACACTTGGGCCTATACATTCTCTTCTAACCCCGCCCATTGTGTCTCCACTTGTAGCGGCAATCAGAAGGGGCGTAAACGCAAATGCAAAAGGATGGGATATCATGTTCAGGCTAGGTTATCAGTCGGGAAAGGTCTAGGTGCTCATCTCCAAGGGCAAACCAAGACTGTGGCCACCGCCAAGAAATTCACAAAGCGTGGCCTGGGTATTCAGAATGGGCCGTTTCTCATCCCCTTCACAATCGGACCATGGTCCACTCACCTGGTCCTTATATGAGCACTTTGTCAAAGAGCCCATCCAGCCCGGATATAACACCACAACGGAAATACCCAGATCAGCTTATCAGGCCTTAGAAGAACAACGGCCCAACAAGAAGAAGAGAGCTGAGGAGGATACTGAGGATCCGGACCAAGACGATGTCGTCTCATCAGTTAGTTTGTTGTTTGAAGAATCAGAAGCTGAGGAAGAAAAGCCAGAATTAGAAGACCTTATTTCTACGGTCAATCGTCTGTTCAGTGAAGAAGATGTGCCGCAAGTGGCAGCGCTATCAACATCAACAACCACCAGGCGACAGTTGCCTGGATTTGGTGAAGACAGTCAGTTGGATCATTCACCCATGCTTATACAGGAGCTTGGCCAGGATTCTCCCAGCCTCCTACTCATTTTATTTCATCCATACTCAATTTAGTGTAGGTTTCATTCCTTTGTCTCTCCCCTTCATTGTTCAAATCTCACCCGCCGCCGTTGAGGCATTCATTTGTCCTTCACCCCGCTTCGTCATTCTCTTTAATGGTTCAGTCCTGTCTTTTTCCCGAAGCCATTTAATCTAATGTAATTCCTTTTTATTAAAAAACAAACAAACAAAAAACAAACAAAACAAAAAAACAAAAAATATAGAAATTCAAAAAAATCCTCCTGCTCTTGCTTCCGACGGCGATCCCCGTCACCCTCTCCTGTTCCTGCTTCTGACGGCGATCCCCATCACCCCCCTCCTACTCCTGCTCTCGACGGCGATCCCCATCACCTCTCCTGTTCCTGCTTCTGACGGCGATCCCTGTCACACCTCTCCTACTCCTGCTGCCGACGGCGATCCCCGTCACACCTTTCTTGCTCCTGCTCTCGACGGCGATCCCCGTCATCCCTTCCCGCTCCCGATCTCGACGGCGATCCCCGTCACATTTGCTCCCCGGCGGCCATCATCATCCTTCTTTCACTCTCTTCGTGCTTTCTCCTGGTTGTCAGACATGGCCATTTCGGGCGATTCGGGGAGGGGCCTTCTGCTCCCCTACACCCCGATGCTATTGCCGGCACCCTGAGCTCGGGTGGCCCGCTTTCTCCTCCAATCCCATCGGGGACCTCCGCGGCCCTGCCGCACCCTTTGTTTAATAAATCTCTGGACGCGTCTCTAGAGCCTCCTGTAAATATCAAATCTATCTTAGGTTCAGGGGTAGTTTCTAGTAAGTCCCCGTCCCCGTCTAGGAAAAGAAGGGTAGTGCATACCCCGTAGATATCTCTTAGACTTGGTCAAAGATGTGGTGCTCTTCTAGCTGTTGAAGAGTTCGTCAAAGAAGCAGTGGCTTTGAACTTAGAGGAGATGCCAATAGAGGAGGGGCTAGACGACGGCTTTGGGATATATGAAATCGTAGCCGGAGAAGACCCATTAGACGAGAATGATGGTGAAATAGAGGATGCTGCTGAGGCGTATGCTAGTGGTATGAGGAGATTCGATGAACCTACCTCAGCAGTCGACGAACCTACTAAGGAGGTAAACGTGGGAACCGAAGAGGACCCCAGGCTCTTAACCATAGCTTCTGGTCTCCCTCCTGAAGAAGAACAAGCACTCATAGAAATGTTGAGGGAGTTCAAGGATTCATTTGCCTGGTCCTACGATGACATGCCCGACATTGACCCCAATCTGGTAGAACATAGGTTGATCCTAAAGCCAAGGGCAGTTGCTGTTAAACAAAGCTAAGGAGATTCCTCCCCCACATTTCTTTGAAAATGAAAGAGGAGATCGATAAACTACACAAAGCCAGGTTCATCCGTGTAGTCCTCTATCCTTTGTGGGTGGCAACATCGTCCCGGTCATGAAAAAGGACGGAAGAGTGCGCATCTGCATAGATTTCCGGGACTTGAATAAGGCATGTCCTAAAGATGATTTCCCCTTACCTCATTTAGATGTCTTGATCGATAATACGGCAGGGTTCGAAACTCTATCATTCATGGATGGGTATTCTGGCTATAATCAAATTCGTCTAGCCCCGGAGGATCAAGAGAAGACCTCCTTCACCACCCCAAGGGAACATATTGCTATGTGGTCATGCCGTTTGGACTGAAGAATGCCGGCGCCACTTATCAAAGAGCAATGTTAGCTATCTTCCACGACATGATACATATTGATGTTGAGGTTTACGTGGATGATATTGTGGTGAAGTCGAGAACTCGAAGAGAACATTCCTCCGTGCTTGCCAAAGTTTTCCGTCGCGCACAAGAATATCAATTGAAAATGAATCTAAAAAAGTGTGTGTTCGGAGTTTCCTCAGGAAAGTTGCTAGGCTTCATAGTTAGTAAACGGGGGATTCAAATAGACCCGCACAAGGCCAAGGCAATCAACGAGATGCCTCCTCCTAAGAACATATCCAAGCTTCGAGGTTTGATTGGTCGGCTATAGTTCATAAGGAGGTTCATATCTCAGCACTCTCAAAGATGCCGTCCTTTCTACGAACTGTTGAGGGAGGAGTCAATTTCGAATGGAACGATAAGTGCCAAGAGGCCTTCGATGAGCTCAAAAGTTATCTTATAAATCCACCCGTGCTCCAGGCGCCTATCCCTGGGAAACCCTTGATCCTATATTTGTCAACAATTGAGGACTCCCTAGGAGTTGTCCTTGCTCAGCATGACGAATCTGGCAAAGAAAGGGCAGTCTATTACCTATCCAGGCTCTTCAATCCTTCCGAGCTCAAACTCACCACAATGGAGAAAACCTGCGCAGCGCTAGTCTGGGTGGTGCAGAAATTGAAGCACTACTTCCTAGCTCATAAGGTGAGTTTGATTTCTAGAATGGATCCTATTAGGTCCTCCTGGAAAAGCCAGTCCTCACCGACAGATTGGCACACTGGAAAGTTTCCTCTCTCAGTTTGATATCTCCTTTATCGTTCAAAAAGCCATAAAAGGGTATGCCATTGCTGAGCACCTCGCTCACCTCCCTCTTCCTCATAGTGATACGGTTCAAGAGAATTCCCCGATGAAAACATATCACTTGTTTCTCGCGATCCCTTCTGGTCACTCCATTTCGATGGAGCTCTCAATTCTAGGGGACGAGGCATAGGTGCAGTCTTGCTCACCCCAAAAGGGATCACCATTCCTTTGGCTTATCAACTCCAGTTCTACGCAACCAACAATATCTCCGAGTATGAGGCTCTCCTAGCCGGTCTTAAGCTTGCCTACCTTTTAGGCGCCCGTCACCTTAAGATCATAGGGGATTCTCAGCTCGTTCTTCGGCAAGTCCTCTCTACCTATCGCACTCGTGACCCCAAACTCAAGCCTTATCAAGATCTGGTCACGCTCCTCGCCAAGCAATTCCGTCAACTCATCTACATTCACACTCCTCGCTCTCAAAACATTCTGGCTGATGCACTGGCATCGTTAGCTTCGTCTCTCTCCTTCCCTCTCAACCGTAGTGCAGAGACTATCACTGTTCAAAGATTAGAAGCTCCGTTAACTCAGGATCCTTGGTTCTCAAACCTTAGGAGCTTCCTAGTGTTGAAGGCAGAGAAGAAAGAAGCGAAGGAGTTGTTGCTTGTGGAATTAGGAGAATTGATGGAAGAAGAGAGGCCGTGGTACCATGAGATTGAGCAGTTTTGCAGAGACGGTGCCCTCTCAGAAGAAGCTGAAGCAGAAGATAGGCGAGCTATCCATAGAGCAGCATTAAAGTATACCCTCGTGGGTGAAGTTCTTTACAGACGTGCTCTAAATGGAATGCTCCTCAGATGTGTGACAGATAAGAGGCTTGGAAAATAGTGGAAGGATCCCACTCTGGTGAATGCGGAGGGCATGTGAATGGTCAAATGCTAGCCTAGAAGATCCTTAGGCAGGGCTACTACTGGCCAACCTTAGAAGAGGACTGTGCCGCCTACGTTCGTAGGTGTATCAGATGCCAAATCCATGCCGATAAAATCCATGCTCTGTCTTCCTCTTTGCATCCACTATCTTCTCCCTGGCCTTTCTCCATGTGGGCCTTTGATATCATCGGGCCCCTTGGTGATCCTAATGCTCAGATAAAACAAAATCCTTCATCCTCACTGCTACTGAGTATTTCACCAAATGGGCCGAAGTAGAAGTATTTGCAGAAATCAAAGGTTCGACTGTGTGCAGATTCATCATGAAGAACATCATTGTGCGGTTTGGAGTACCTGGCAGCCTCGTCACCGACAATGGACCCCAGTTCATATCACAAGACCTTCAAGATCTCTATAAGAAGTTCAATATTTCTTTGCATCATTCGTCTCCTTATTATCCACAGGGCAACGGTCAGGCCGAAGCTACAAATAAAACACTTTTGAAAATTCTGAAGAAAACTTGTGAGTCTAATAAATTCGCTGACTGGCCAGAAAAGCTAATTGAGGCTCTGTGGGCCTACCGCACCTCCATCCGCATGCCCACGGGGCAAACTCCTTTCCCACTTACGTACAGAATGGAAGCGGTATGTCCACACGAGATTCTCATCCCTTCGCTAAGAATTCAGTTGGACAAAGAACTTAATCCCGATGAACATCGGGAGGCGTTACTTACACAACTAGAGCTCTTAGATGAACGGCGTCTAGCTGCAGTCGATCATGTGCTTTCATATCAAAATAGACTCTCAAGGTCTTTTCAAAAGAAAGTGATTGAGCGTAAGTTTCAAGAAGGAGACATGGTTTTGAAGCAAATTTTCATAAAACCTGGAGGTCCAAGGTCAAAACTATCTGCAAACTGGGAAGGGCCATACGTCATTAAAGAGGTGTACCCGGGGACGCATATAGGCTAGTTAATGCCGATGGTGATGAACTCCCTCACCCATGGAATGGATTATATCTTAAAAGATTCTACCCCTGATAAACAGTCTTTTTGATAACAACACCAATTGACAAGTAGCCATCTGCCAAGTGTCTCGCTCCCTCTCCTATTGACGAAGTAATATTTATGCGCAACCACATACTCAACATGGTAGCCTAAGGTCATTGTCCCTTCATGAACAGTGTTCTCACTTAGCCCTTGCTCAGGGAAACAAAAGGTCAATTCTCTCCCTACTCGGACAAGGTCTAGGGCAAGGGAAGGCTAACCTGTAAACCTGCAACAGTACAACCATGTGTTTGAAGTCTCAAGGAGGGATGGGCAGTTCTAAGAAAAGCATACAACACAAACAAAAAGAGTGACGAAATGATAAAATGAAGGGGCATGTTAAAGAGTGGAAGTACAGTTCTCCGGAGGACGCCCTTGAGCCCAGTCGCACGCATGCCCCAGTCAAAGAGAGAAAATACTGTGGCCCTAAAGTCCCTGGACAACAGATGAATAGCACATGTAGTATACTTGTTGCAAGTCTTACAAGTCGGTAACCCCGACCCCGAGATTAAGTCTTATCACATTCCTATCCTCCCTGAAAATGACCAAAGAATCCCTACGCTTGGTCTATGTTGGAACATTGATGTCACAGGGGCAAGAAATCTTAGCAAACCTAAGATGAACATGTGTTGCACGTAAATCTTACTCACCGAAATGAGATGAAGGTAAGACTCAGGGTTAATCGCTCAAGATTAGGAAGTGTTGTTATCAAAGAAATTTCAAAAAAATCAAAAAATCAAAAGATCCCCAAAACCAAAAAAATCAAATTTTCAAAAAAATCAAAAAAAAATCAAAGAATCCCCAAAAAATCAAAAAAAAATCATCAAAATTTCAAAAAAAAAAAAATCAAAAGATCCCCAAAACTCAAAAAATTTATTAAAAATGTTAAAAATCTTAAAAAAAATCAAAAGATTTCCAAAAATCCAAAAATACGCGTGTACATATTGCTTTTCTTTAGCATGCTTTATTTTCATTGTCTTTTCACCTATTTAATAAGGCTCGGCCCCTTGACAATTACGGAGTTAGTTTTATCATTTTTGTGCAAGGGCTGAGCCTAAGAACGGATCTAACTTGTTCTTCTAAGTGTGTGCAGGAACAGACATTTCAATGGCAGAGTACTATATCACACTCAAGACTCCCTTCCTCTCTCGCTTGTTTGAAACTCGCCTCTCACTCGTGTCAATCGCAAACCATACATTTATCACAAATGTTGACATAAAAAAGATTGCACTAAGATATGAACAATATGTACATAGATAAAGGGAGGTGGCTCACAAGTCTCCTCACTGTCCACCGCCACTCTCCCCGGATCCCTCTCGCCTATCCGGAAGTGGCAGCATCTCGCCACCCCCTGTACCATCATGGGCGCTACCCTCGCCCTGACGGTGCCCCGCTCCTCTCCTCGTTCCTCCGCCTGCTAGAGGAACCCGCTAAATACTGTCCGACGGAGGCGCCGGTCGCCCTGCTGACGCTCGCGCCCGCTCCGCTCCGACTGCGTGAACGGCCTATGTCCGTCACGATCTGCTGAAGGCTCCGCGCCAGCGTCTGCTGTGCCAACAGCTCCGCACACAGTCGGGTGACCTCCTCCTGGTCTCCGGGCGGCCTCTGTACCCGCAGCGTCGCCAGCTCCCTGGTCATCTCCGCTATCTGCACCTCGGCTGCCTCCGCCCGGATACGCAGCTGGTCCCTCTCGCTCCGGGTAGCCTGGGCCTCCCCGCGCAACCGGTCCCTCTCACCCTAAAGCTCCATGGCATGCTCATGAGCGAGCTCCAAGTCTCTCTCCTGCACACAAGCAATCATTCAGCATCATGTGGAAATGATCAACTCAAGCTTTAAGTGAACTTACCCGCTCCTCCAAGTGCCTCTGAGCCTCCTCGGCTCTCAACACCGCCCCTGTCAGTTGAGCCTCCATGAGCGATGGAGAGCCCCCTGCACTCCGAGAGGAGGAAGCACCGCCTGCTCCGGTACCCCTCACTCTCTCCAGCTCACTCCCCTGCACGCAAAAGGCATGTCAGTTTCAAAAATTTTGCTTAAATCAAAGGGGCTGAAAGTGAACACGGTACTTACCAGCTCTGCCGTCTGCCTCTGGGCTACCTCCCGATCTTGCACCGCCGACTGGAGCAAGGTTCGGAGCGATGCGATCTCACCAGTCACGTCCACCTGCAATGAATTGCCAAATCATCAGTTCAAATCCATAAATCCAAATTCTTTGAGCTATAGTGTAGGAGTCTTACCTGGTGTCGGGCGCTCTTGTATACCTTTCCTCCGTACTTCAAAGCGTACGCTTGGAGGTAGGCATCGTCAGTGCTCGCGTCCGATCTGACCCCCTTGCCTTTCCGCTCCCAGTTCTCGATCTGCTCGCGCGCGCCCGCTCCCGCCAGTTTGTCGTGTCGTGAAGTCCCCGAAAGCTCCGACCCGGCCGACGAAACTGGTCCCGGATGGGAACTCCACAACACTCTGCCTGAGGCCTAGGGAGCACTGAGTCAGGAATAGGTTCAGAGGTAGCACAAGGTTCAGTGCATGCAACCACACCGACCTACCGAAGTAGGGGCGGGCCTGCGCCAACCAAGGCTGTCCCTCGTCACCCTCCCCCAGATATGGCTGCCAAACCACCTGCAAAAGAAAAGCAATCAGTCATTTCAAGTAAATAATTTAAGCAAAAGCAAGGATTAAAGGTACTTACATCCAGATAAGGGTAGCTGTCGATGGCCTCCTGTAAGCGCTCCAGCTGATCAACCAGGTGGCGGGTGTCTCGGCGAGAGTCCCAACGGCGTGCAATGGGTACGAGGCCCGCCGTGTGAGACTCCCTCTCCCCAGGGCTGGGAGGTGTAGATAGGCCCAAACCTGCAAGATGAAAGGCAAATCAGATGGCAGTTTAAAGCAAAATGATGTTTAGATCCAAAAAGAGTTAGAAGAGAAGGTGTACCTGAAGGAAGGGGTAGAAACCGCTCGTAGACGTCTGCCGCTCGGAGGCGCTCAAACCGTCGAACTGGTGCGCTAAGAAGGCTGCTCCCAAGCATACCCCCCTACCTCACCTAGGTCCTCTAGCAAGGGCAGGAAGCGGCAGTGGACTGCGTCGCCTCTCGTGGCAAACAAGAGTCTACCAAGAAAGAGAACGAGAAAACGGCGCAAGTCCAAGTCCGCCTGCGGCTCGGGTTCGCTCGCAGCTCCCTCCGGCTGACCCTAGCTAGCCTCGCCAGGTACTCATCCTCACTCTCCCCTGCGTTCTTCCCCGCCTCGTACAGGCCCAGACTCTCCTGCAATGCTGCCCTAGGCACTAGGGAGGACCTACGCTCTACTGGGAGGTCTAGGAGGCCCCAGCTAAGTCATGATAGCAGGGATAGGTGTAGCCGCTCACTGCCCGCCCGTAGACTCTAAGCCCTGTGATCCGGCTCACATCCTCCAAGCTAGGATCATGTGCCCCCATGGAATGCAAAGGCACTCGCCTCTGTGTCCCACCTGCTCCGCAAGGCCTGGGTGAGGGCCAGGTCCACCCTCATCCTCTCGATCCTAAAGATCTGCCCAAACCCCATCTCCTCTACTCGCTCTCGCTGGAAAGGGGGGAAGGCTAAGAAAGCAGCTAGCACCAGTGTCCATGACACTCGAGCCCTCATTTCACCCTGCAAAATTCGTTCAAGTTCAATTTCAGGCCTTTATCGTGTGTTCGGGCAAAGTCGCGACAACTATTGCAGCCGCGACCTTGTCGCGACGGTGCGGGACACCGCGACCTTATCTCGTCACCTTATTAGTCGCGATAAGGTTGCGTCTGCCCTAGACGTCGCGACACTGTCGCGACGCCCCGCCCCGCCGCGACACCATGTCACGGCGGGTTGTGCTGACGCGTTCTCAGACTCAAACCGGCCGGAGCCCTCTTTGTTTGATCCTCGTTTTCATGGGCGTTTCGCCCTACATTCGCCCTCCAGGGCTCCATCTACTTCTACTCTTCTTTCATTCAAGTTTTTAAGGAGAGTTACTTACCGATTTCATGGCTTTGGCTTGTCTCTTCCGTTCCTCTTCCACATTCGCGACCGGAGCCATCTTCTCCTCCTCCTCTTCTTCCATCCCGACCTCGGGCACCTCCTCCTCGACCGGAGGCTCCTCCATCCATCGTCGTGAGCTCCGACGCTCCGCTTGGCGTTTCCTTCGTGATGAGTCTTCACCGATGTCTTTTCCTCCTTCCATTGCGCTAGGTTGTCTTGGAGTGGGTGTCTAGCTAGAAAGGAGGTCGGAATGCAAAAGGAGTTGGGGAAAGGTTCAAAGTTTGGAGATTTGGGTTTTTGAAAAATCGGAAAGGAAGAAGGAAAGGGGGCCGTTTGTTTTTGAATCGATCGGTTCATGACGCGACGCAGCAGGCGGTCGCGTTAATGTCGCGACCCTCTGGGCTGCCGCGACAGCGTCGCGACACCCGCTTGGCCGTGACATAAAGGCGACATCCCTGACTGTCGCGTCATCAATAGAGCCCTTCCGTTTGCAGAAAATTTCATTCTATTTCATTCAAATATAAAGTCTGTTACATGCTCTAAATCATTCTAAACAATCAAACATTACTTTCAAGTCCTTTCCTAACTATCATATGGCTTACAATTCAAATCAAATCAAATCAAATCAAATGTTCCCTCTCACAGGCTGAAGTTTCTTCAAAGCTTCAATGTATTCCGTGATTGCTTCGTCATCTTCTTCCACCTCGGCTTGAATCGCGCTTGTCGCACATCCTTCCCAGTGGACGACGGCGCTGCGCATGTCGCGCTCGTCCTGTGCATCGCCCCTCTTCCTCTCTTGGATAGGTGGGAAGTGTGATAGAAGTGGAACCACCGTGCGCGCCACACCGCATTGGAGGTGACAGCGGTCCGGGTTGTAGGAAACTAGCGCCCCGTTGCCCAGCAGCCTCAAGGCGAGCCCGGTGCGTTGAGGAAGGTGGATCGTCCGACCATGCATGAATCGAGGGCGCATGTCAAATCCGCCACGGCCAGACTTCGGAGGTATTGGCGCCAGGCTGTATGCCCTTCACTTGAGCCGTTTTGCACCATGCCCGAGGCTCATTGAAGCCGTCCGCCCACGTATGCCAGCGGGTGGTTCAGCATTGTCTTGCATTCCGTGGTCAGGTCCTCCACCGCCCGGAATTGGATATGCATCCCCATCCATAGCTCAAGGGCATCGACCGATCCATAGAAAGGACCCCCGAGTGCTGCAGAGGTCAGGCCAGCATATAGAAAACCCAGGACAGCCTGCCCAATTTTCATACCTTTGGAAATGGAGTCAATGATGCTAAGATTACCAAAGGAGATGGCACCGTCGGCTTCCGGAAAGAGTATGACGCCGCAAATGCATATGGCGGCTGCCTTGGCGATGGCGGTGTAGTTCGTGGTCTTCCGTTTACACTGGGAAGTAATCCACTGAGCAATTGGGAGGAGTAACATGCATACCGCTAGTCATAGAGTAGAGATCGTTCTTCTTTGTGGTAATGTGTGCCAGGATGCTCCATGAGTTGATCTGCTCCACGGTGTAGGAAATTGCAACTCTTCGCCCCTTTGATAGCGTGGAAGGCCAAGCATGATCTCCAACTCTTCCAAAAGGATCGTCGCCTCGAATTCGGGAAAGATGAACGAGTTGGTCTGTGGGTGCCATAACTCCGCCATGGCTGTGACACTCTCCCACACATGCACCAACTTGTTGTAGTTCCTGGCTAGTACGAAGACGGTGGACAGCCCCCACTCCTTCAAGTGACCAAGACGTGGGCGGCAGTAGCTCGAGCATGGGTACCAGCCATGGCATCTTTGAAAATCGTCGTTGGCCGGGGAGGATCTGAGATAGAAGAAGAGACATGAAGAACGGAGGAAAAGAAAAAAAGGAGAAGAGCAAAACAGAGCAAAACAGAACAGTGCAGAAAATTCAGAATCTCATGAGGAAAGGCCACTTACTTGGAGCTCCGGGCGTGTGTAGATGTGCCCCGGGATAGCGGAGAGTTGCTTCAGATTGGCGTACATCTCCCTAGCAGCTTTTAGGCCGGAGTAGCAGGGATATCTTCTGCAAAAGCCGAATAATTCCTCTTCATGGTTGCAAGAGAGGAGAAGAGAGCTTGAACTTGAAGAGCAGAGAATGCTAGGGGTTGCTGCGGGATTAGCACCCCTAACCCTCTATTTATAGAGTCTTAAGAGTTAGAACCCACTCTAATCCCGAAACTAGGTGTTAGGATAAGATTAAGAAAGGTTTAGGAGTCCTAGTGTGGGTCTAGGTGTCTTAGGTAAGGGTGAACTCCGGTTTTCCTGGTCTTTCCGAGCTCTGTCCGAGTCGCGACGCCGCGATCTGACGCGACCATGTCGCGATAGGGCGCTGCGACGCGACATGGTCGCGGTCGTTTCGCTGTCGCCTCTCCACCCGAGGGGTTATTTTCATCCCGAATTGTGTATATATTTTGTTTGATTGTTTATAATTGTTGTGTTTAGTATTCCACTGTGTTTATTTCTTTTCAAAAAAAAAATCAAAAAATCAGAAATCATAAAAATCAAGAAAGATTTCGTCACAGGTAAGACAGGTATTGTATTTCTGTCCCTATTCCTCGCATTACTATATGGTATTCTATCTATTATATCTTTTCAAGGACCGGCTGGTTCTCAATGTGTTCTGGGATTTGAGTTCCCTTTACCAAAAACAATGATAATCTAAGAACACATTGCTAATCGTTGGATAGGCCGTTGAGTTAGTTAAGCACGGGGACGATAGATTCAGGCCTACACCGCGGTTGGGGTAGTCTCTTGACCCGTTCTTACTTGACTTAGCAAATTATCCTTGATCTATTTTCTATTTTTTTTTCCCTTTCTTTGCATTCGCTTTGATGATTTCTTTTACTTTAGCCCAGCATGCATCATGTAGGACTTTGAGCTTTCCTGACTCATTCTTCACCATTGATGAGCTCTTGTTGAGTGCCCAATCATCCTTCATGTTCCAAACAAGAAATCCAATTCCACTCCGAATCGGAAGGTTTGCCTCCGAGTAAGTTGTTCCCGTCAGATTGACAGAATTTCCCTATCCGGATTCCTTATCCAATTATTCATCCTACTCCTTTGATCCGTTTTGGTTGCGAACCGCTCTCAGGACAGAGTCATGAGTTACCTTCCTGGCACGCACACGTCCTTCCAAAACGAACCTGCAGGCCAATCGGCTAGGGTACTCTCAATCGAGAGGTTGATCGTCCTCTTCTTTTCTCCTCTCGTTCAGACTTGTGCTCTTCTTTGCGTTCTACATGAACAACCGACTCGGGCTTTCACGAAGATTCCAATTGCCTGTTAGTTAAGATCGGGTGTCTCTTTACCTTGACCTCTACTTTTCAGTCCACTCCTCGTCATCTCCGTTCCACCGTCATTTCATGACATCTCCACTCCGCATTCGCTTCGCTCCCCTGCAAAGAGGAAGCCAAGGAGGGGCAATCTGTAGACACCCGGTTTGACTAATGGGTTGAACCACTTTTCGTGTTGTCTTAGTGGGCCCCTAATTGGTCACTCACCTTGAGCCCATCATTTGCCTTTTTTTGAGCCCTTTAAACCATTAAAATGCCTTGAAATCCCGAAATTTATCACTTGAGAGAGTCCTTGGGGCATAATAACTCTTGTCCTATCATGTAGATGGCTGATAATTCTAAAAAATGCGGATTTATTGTCGCGACGCCTCGTGGCGCCGCGTCTCTAGTCGCGACAGATCTGGCAGCCGCGACAGCCCATGCATTATCCATGCACGTAGGCAGTTCTGTCGTGTCTGTCTGCACCGTCGCGTCTTAGTCGCGACCCTACGATACGTCGCGACAATGACCGAATCCTCTGGCCTCCTTAACTACCTCCTATTTATTCTCTTTTGAGTTCAACTTAATCCTAAGGATTATCCCTACCCCTTGGGGCGGGATCCTAGCCTTAGGGACTCTTGTGAGGATCCCTAAGGACTCTCAACTCCGATTTTTATAGGGCTTTATCTCCTATTATGATTTTTAAAACCTTTTTGAAGAGATAATATCACTAATTCTTATCCAAAGCTCTATATAAGCAAGGCCCCACCTCAAGGACGAGGGGAGCCTGATTACCACCCCGAAGGGCTGCCGAAATCTCCTCTGACCTATACTTAGCACCACAGCCACCCATTTTGCCATTCTCTCTTCACATCCACTCCCTAAAGCCACTCTTCCCATTAACGAGCACAGAACGTGAAAAGGCGACCCCGACGATCTCCTGGAGCTCTTGCACATCCTTGGAGCCGCACGCACGTCAGGGAGTCGCCCCAATGGGGCTCATTTTCTTCTCCTTTCTCTCCTCTTATTTCTATATATTTTTTGCGTTATTTTTAGATAGAGCATTTCCCTATCTACCCACGTTTTTCCCACGCCCATAGGGGTTCAAAACACCCCAGGTGTTTCGCCTGCCATGATCTCCCATTTCCTCACTTTTAGAATAGATACTATGCTCACGTTCTCTAATAGGGCGTTTTGTTGTGATTTTCTTCGGTTGGCAGGCAACAGGTGAAGTCTACGAGAAGCTCTGGTCCTCCGGCCGGCTAAGGACGAGAAGAAGGTCCTTACCTTATTCTCCCGCATTCAGAGAACGCGACGACCGAGGGTGACGCAACCATAGACGCGTCGACGAAAGCTGACGCGTTACCAGTCTATCGCGGCGCCATGGCGACCGCGACATCAGGTCCGTTTCTGTTCTCTCTCCTTTTCCTAGTTTAAGTCAGCCATCATCTCATTTTCATTCTTAGGCGACTTGCTAGGTGGCGATCACTTCCTATTTACCATGCTATCATATTTGATATTCATGTCTATGTTGAGGGGGGTACAATCCCTGTGATGACAGATGGATGTTCAAGAAAATCATCCTCATCATCACATAATGGAGTTCTGCACAAAGTAGGAATGTCAATCTTTTGGAAGTTTTCATCAAAAATGACATGTGGAGATTCTTCCACAGTCTTATTTTTTAAAATATAAACTCTGTAAGCTCTTGAAGTTTCAGAATTACCTAAGAAGATTGATTCAAAACTTTTTGCATCAAATTTATCAAGATTTTCTTTGTTGTTATTGTGAACAAAACATTTGCAACCAAAAATTTTGAAATATGACACACTTGGCTTTTTATTTTTGAACAACTCATAAGGGGTTTTTTTGATCTTTGGGCTTACCAATGCTTTATTCAAAATGAAATTAGCTGTATTTACAGCTTCTGCCCAAAAAGATTTAGACAGTTTACTTTCAATGAGCATAGTTCTGGCTATTTCCACAAGAGTTCTATTTTTTCTTTCTACAACTCCATTTTGTTCTAGAGTTATAGGGGAAGAAAACTTATGGAGAATTTTCAGTTCAGTACAAAGATCAGAAAATGATTTATTTTCAAATTCACCCCCATGATCTATCAAAATGGAATTCAGTTTGAAAGATAAACCCACTAAGGCAGAATTGTAAAATCTCCTGAATTCTGAACATGCATCACTTTTATGGGATAAGAATAAGACCCAAGTATATCTTGTAAAGTTATCAACGATCACAAAGCCATATCTATTACCACTGAGACTTTGAGTTCTGGTTGGACCAAAAAGATCTATATGAAGTAACTCAAGTGGTTTAGATGTAGGAACGTCATTGAACAGTTTAAAAGATTTTCTTGTTTGTTTTCCTTGAGCACATATCCTACAAACAGGATTGTCAATGACTGGGAAAGATTCAGAGAGACCTTTTACAAGATTCATTCTTATGAGTTTACTAATGGTTGTGAAACTTGCATGACCCAACCTTTTGTGCCACAACCAAGCAGTGTCATTTTTATTTGCAATCAAGCAAACATTTAAAGAGGAATTATCACACAAATCAATCATGTAGACATTATTTTCTCTTTTTCCAATCAATTTAATTTTCTCAGAAGAGGAGTCAATTATTTTGCATGAATCATGTTCAAAAAGAATCTTGTGACCATTGTCACACAATTGACTAATGCTAAGCAAGTTGTAATTCAAACCCTCAACTAAACAAACATCATCACTTAAGGTAATGCAAGATTTACCAATTTTTCCTTTGCCAATTATTTTTCCTTGATTCTTACCTCCAAAGGTGACTAATTCACCTTCCTTTTCAATCAAGCATGAAAATTTATTTCTGTCTCCTGTTATGTGCCGTAAGCATCCACTGTCAAGAATCCAGATGTTGTTCGAATTGGATGCACGGCTTTCCTGCACGTAACAAATTAGACAAGAAAAGTTTTTGGTACCCACATGAGATTGGTACCAACATCCTGAGTGAGAAGAGATAACAAATCCTTTCTAACCCAAATTTGTGTATTTTTCTTCACAGTGTTTTTTGAAACAAAAGATTCAACTTTTTATTTTTCAATTTTATGAACATTATACCTCTTAGTTGATTTGTTTCATTGTGAAAAACTTGACATGTATTGTTGTTGATATGTAGGAAAAGATGAATGATAGAAATAAGGATTGAACCATTGGGTACCATTGTACCTTTGGTTCCAAGACTTATTCCATCTGGAATTGTAAAATGAGAAAACATTCCAATTTCCATGAGAAAGATGATTATTGATTGGTTTGAAGTTTTTGTGATTTTTATAAGAAGGGTAGGTTGCCCTCTGATTGGGATAGGTCGACCTGTGCATAGTGTGTGTCGACCTAGGTAGGGTATATGTTGACCTCTCAGGTTCTTTTTATTTTTATATTTTTCCTTTGTTTTCAGATGAGCCTGCCTTGACAAATTTTATTAAAGGAGTTTTTGATGGTTTTATTTTCTTTGTAGATGATTCAGTTTTATTTGAATTTTGTGGTTCAATACCTAAGCCATGCTTATTTGAATTCATCTTCATTCTAAGTAGAGCATTCAAATTATCTTTACCTTGAGTGAAGTTCTTGATGATGTCTTCTTTTTCTTTAATACAAAAGTTTAGCTTTTCAACTTGATTCAAGTTTTTATGATTTTCCTTTTCTTTTTCTTCAAATTTCTTAACAGAATTAATGAGTTCTTTGTTCAATTTTTGAATTTTCAATTTCAATTATCAACAAAAATCAACAATTCATCATTTTCTTTGATTTGATCTGAAATTTGAGCTTCCAATTCAGAAATCTTTTCAGATGATGAAGTATCATGAAGAATGCTTTCAATTTTTCTTTTCAAATATTTATTTTCTTTTCTAACATCAGAAAGATTTTCAACTAAATTACCATATGCTTCTTGCCAATCTTCAATGGTAAATAGTTCAAAGGATATATCTACCTGTTCTTCGCTGCTTCCAACCATGAAGCAAACTTCGTTTTCATCTAAAGTTGAGGATTCTTCATTGTAGTCTGAGCTTTCATCATCTGACCATGTAGCCACCATGGCCTTGTTCTTCTTTTTGTGGAACTCCTTCTTGTGGTTTATTTGCTTTTCCTTCTTACCTTCTGGACAATCAGCCTTCATATGTCCAGATTTGTTACACCTATAACACACAGGAATTTCATCAGTTTTCTTATGATCAACATGGGAGAAATGTTTCTTTATACTAGACATGACATTTTGCTTATTACCAAAATTCTTCTTGTTTGATTTTAGAAATGCCTTAAATTGTCTGGTGATGAAAGCAAGATTATCATGATCAGATTCAGATTTCTCAGACTCAGAATTTTCTTTAGATTTTCCTTTATTACTAGATGAACCTTTAAGAGCAATGGTTTTTGTTTTTAGCATGTGTTCTTCTGATCTCTTAAGGTTTAACTCATATGTCATTAATGATCCAATGAGTTCATCCAATGTGATTTTGGATAAATCCTTTGAATCTTCAATGACAGTTGCTTTAGTGTGCCATACAGGAGATAAGGAACGCAAGATTTTTCTTACCAATTCTTCATTTGAGTATTCCTTACCCAAGGCTCGAAGTCCATTTATAATAACCATGAACCTAGCAAACATCTCAGATATAGTTTCATTAGATTTCATGATAAACAACTCATAATCAGAAACTAACATGTTAGCCTTAGTCTCCCTGACCTGAGATGTGCCCTCATAAAGCAATTCTAATTTATCCCACATCTCCTTGGCATACTTACACATAGAGATTCTGGAATACTCCTTTGGATGGATGGCACATTGCAGCATGTTCATGGCGTTGTAGTTCAGGGTGACCCTTCTGATCTGCTCCCTGGTCCATTGATCTTTATCTCTAGTGACTTCAATTGGTCCTTTTTCAACAATTCTCCATACTTCATAGCTCTGTGCTCTAAGAAAAACCATCATCCTATTCTTCCAGTAAGGATAGTCAGTGCCATCAAAAAATGGAGGCCTATTGATTGAATGACCTTCAGCAACAAAACCTCTAGAGTCCATGATAAAGACAATCAAACAAAAACACACAACAATTTGAGCAAGTGATCAAAATCTGAAATACAGAAAATTCACCAAAGCACCTCAGAGTATAGATTTGACTCTGACTTGCTCTGATACCAGTTGTTGGGATCGGATAGGTGACTTAATTAGATGAACTAAGAATGTTTGTGAATAGCAGCGGAATTAAAATGAGTGAAACACACAATTCAATCAGATTCAAGTGTGGTGTGTGAGTATAGTGAATAGAAACAACAAACCACACATCAAACCACAGTGCACTGAAGAATTTTAAGGTGGTTCAGAGAACACAACTTGTGTCTCCTACGTCCACCTCCTCACAACGGAGGAACCACTAGCACAAGTGCAGTACAATCTGAGCACAACGACTCCAACCTCTTTGAGTGCAACGACTCAAAGAAACCCAGGAGATAGGCACAACGACCTACTCCAAAGACCACTTGTGAATTCAGCAAATTCACAAGCCCTTGAGCACTACGGCTCAAGCACCAGAGCACAACGGCTCCAACCCAGAGCACCAGGGCTCCAAAACAAAGTACAAAGTATACTTAAACCTCTGGATCACAATAGATCCAAGTTCTGCTAGAACAAGCACACTTAGAGAATAGATCCTCTAGCACGATCTATCTCAGTACAATAGAAATGGTAGAGACAAATAGAATTGGGAGATCTGTGTAGAACACATACACAATTCCCTAGAGATTTTAACACTCTGACCAAATACAGACTCGACTGGATCTCCTTCCGGACCAGCATTGCTGCAATCCCAAGCTCCTTCTCTTTTTCTCCTTCTTCTTCTCCTTCTTCTTCCCTTGGCGGCGCTGCTCTGCTCCTCTGGATGCAGATTCCTTTTTCCCGCTCTTCTTGCCTTCTTCCAGAATGCTCTTGGCTTTTTCTTGCGTGAGATCCTTTGGAGTACCAAAACCATGGGTATTTATAGCCCCATATGTCCATAAGGAGCCTTAGGGTACGTGGGCACAAAAACGTAGGCAGATTCCCTTGATCCCCAAGCGGCCACGTGTCCAGAAAAATCATAAGTTGAAATTTTAGCCGGAGTGTGTCGACACTACCACTGAGTGTGTCGACACACTGTCCCAATTGTCCAAAAAGGGTCTTCTAGAAGCTGGGTGTAGCAACCTGAATTTTTGAGAAAAATAAAAATGTAAATAATAAATTTAAAACTCAGCTAAAGGGATATTCAATGAAAAGAGCATTAAATAAAACCCATTAAATGGAAAAGAGTTATGGGCTTTTCTTATGGATCCTCTAGAACTTATTGGGTCAAAATATGAATTTACAAATAGTAAATAAAAAGAAAATACCCTAATTCGGAGTCTTAATATCTCCTAAATAGAAAAGGACTCTTTAAGCATTAAAAGAGGCAATAAGAGTTGGAATTGGATTCCTAAGCCTACCCCTTATGATTTAGCACGAATTTAGATCCCATCCTAACCTAAATAGAGGTTGGAAAGCAAGAAATGAAGGTTGGAGTTAGGAAATCTCGTAATTAAAGAGCAATTAGAATAGAAGTAGGAATAGGAACTCATACATGCATAATACATCTCTTAAACCCTCTTAGCCGACCCTAGCTCGTTGCCAAGGTTGTTGGACGTGGAGAAGAGGCCAAGGAGGAGAGGATCTCGTGGGGAGAAGGAGTTCTTGGAGCTTCTTCCTCGTTCTTGGAGATTTTAACCCTAGAAGACAAATCGAGTCAAAGGTAGGCATTCTCACAAGCAAAACTAAATCAAATCCATCTATAGGTAGTTCCAATCACCAGGAACAAAAGCCTTCTTGTTTCATATTTTTCATTGAGCCGATCTTTTGTTCTTGATTTTAGAAGTTCTGCAAACATGATAACTCCGAGTCATCATGTTTGAATCATATCTCCATGTACACTTGATCCCATGCTACAAAATTTTTACTGTAGACACTTCATGTTGTTAGGGATCTTTTGCCCCTAAAAGCCCGAATTTTTGTTGAGCATGTTGCTCGAATTAAATCAATCTTGCTCTCTGTATCATGTTCTATGTTACTCATTATTGTTCATACTCAAACCATGTTCAAACTATGCTCTCTCTCTAATTCCTATTTACTGGAAGTACTCTAGCATGTCTAGTTTCATTTGCCACTGGTCTCATGATTTTTCATCGTGTATACAATTAGTTATGATTTTCTGAACGACCCTGTATCAAAATCTAATATTTTGGACCGTAATGCAAGACAGAGCAGAACTCTGTCAGACTCACGCCACGGACCTGAGAACACGACGGCCCGATAGGTCGCGTTCTCAAGCCCGCCGCGACGCTTTCCTTGTCGCGTTCTGAACGCGACAGTACCCTACGTCGCGTTCTGGCCTTCTATTCTGGTAGCCCTGTCGTGACCCTTTTCAGGCCCTGTCGTGATCTGCCCTGACCCTGTTGCGACCCTTACTGGCCTACGTCGCGTTCACAGGATTTTTGATGAAAACCCATAAAATTTATTGCTCTCACTTTCTACAAAATTCTTACACCTTTTTAACAGTCATACACGCAGTAAAAACACCTGTTTTAAAACGGAGCTATATTGAATGCTTTAAAATACATATTCACGACTTCTTTTCTATCTATGATTTCTCTTACACATGCACACACATGAACCATCCATATATGGCTGAAATCTGGCATAAAATATCTCATAATGTATCTGGTAATTTATTGCAATAAAGTATATTAATTGCCATATTTGAAAGGACTTGTATTCGTTTCTTGCGTTGTTTATATACCGATATCGACGCTCCACTATTCTAGAATTCCTCTAGAACGTCGAGCACCTGTTTTTATATACACACTTTACTTGGCTTGTGGTGAACTCTCCGTCGGATATTCCTTTCACCGGACTAGTGAACCCTTGCACAAGGCCTCCGTAAGTCTCCTCTGATCATGGATTCCCACATGGTCGACGAGCCGGTTGTACCCTAACACACATTACACCTTTAGGGATCGATATGATCCAAACGGCTATTAGAAGTTCACTCTTACCTTGAATCACGTCGGACCTCTGGACTTGTGCATAACATGGCCAGCGGAAAGATCGTGAATTCCACCTGACTACCAATACGACGTGCGAGTGTTGTGCAACTGTTACTATCGCCTGTTTACTCGTTGTTTTACGTGATGTACCCTTAGCTCTCATCTATACTCTACTCGCTCGTCCATTCACGTTCTCTCTAATATCTCATCTATTCATCTAGTGCTCTTAACTATTCTTGGTACTCTATATTGGCCATTGACTGATTGTCTAAAGATACAATATAACCAATGCCTGGTAATATATAAAGGGCCCGATTTGGTCCTGGGATGTGCGCTCGAAAGCGCTAGTGCCCATGGGAGTTAAATGATCAGAGTGTTTGGCATTACACTCAAGTTCTATCTATCTCGATTATCTATATGACAATCAAAACACAAAACGTGCTATACTCTCTCGATGTCTAGAATGACAAACAAGTGCTATACTCGATACTTGTGCTATTTTTGGAAACTATACTCGATCTCATGCTATTGTGCTATCCTGTTACCTGTTGTGCTATCTCTTGCTATATTGTGACTCTCTTGTACCTGCTATCTTTAGATACTCTGCCATTAAATGCGTTAATTACTTAAAGCCTGCTTGAGCCTGAGATTTAAGTCCTACTGGGCGTTATCGCTCACCCTACGTTATTTGATGTTGTGTTCTCAGGTGAGACCGAGGATGACACATACACTCATGAGGAAGGGAATGACCAAGAGTGAAGCCAGGAGTACCCTCAAGTCATTATGTTATCTTAGAATTGTAGTTAGTTATTTCCTTTTATTGCAATGTAATTGGGCCCTATAGAATGGCTCTGATATTAGTGGTTGTAACTAGACATTTGAAAAGTTATTAATGAGAAAGATTTGCTTTAGTATTATTCAATGTGCAATGGTTTGATGTCTAGTATTCGCTCTATACCTTTTTCTTGCAACTGCCTTCGCGCTCTGATATTTCGCGTCGGGGCATGACACTGGGTCTAGTGTCGACACTACCAGAGACTGTGTCGACACCCTGTCCCAGACAGGCAACTGGGTCTCCTGGGAACTGGGTCTAGTGTTGACACTACCAGGGGCTGTGTCGACACACTGAACCCCATCTTCATGAAGAAGCTCCAGGAATAGTGACCCAGTGTCGACACCATCAATGAATGTGTCGACACCATCAATGACAAGAGTTGTATACACCTGCAAATTTAACACATAAATCATTAGTACAAGATATTATCATTAAAATATGAGATATTAAACATCAAAAACATGTTGTTTAAGCATTATTGTGATATGTATAAAATGTATAACATGTTCAACATATCATCATCAAAATCACAATATGTCATCATCAAAATCAAAGTATGAGTGATGTTCATTGGTCATCATTAAAATACAACTTTAGAAAATTCCAAAACACACTCAACCCAACACACCACAAGTCTTGGGTAAACCCATGATGAAGTCCATGCCTATACTTTCCTATTTCCACTCCGGAATATCTAATGGTCTAAGCACACCAGCAGGGCGTCTATGTTCTGCCTTTACCTATTGGCAAGTAAGGTAATGAGCAGCATGCTCGACTACCTCTCTCTTCATGCTCGACCACCAAATCGTTCTTTTCATGTCCTAATACATTTTGGTACCTCCAGGATGAATAGTATACTTCATCTGGTGAGCCTCATCCATTAACTTTCTCTTCAGTTCTTCATTGTTTGGAACACATGTCCTTCCTTGGAATACAAGCCTTCCATCCTCGGTCATAGCAAAGTCTGGCCTTTCAGCTAAGTTTCCTTGATACGAACCAAGAATGGATCACTATCTTGTTGTGGTTTGATCTCTCCTAGCATGTCCGATTGAATCTTGATATTGGAAACCAAGACTCGATCATCCCTATGTTCAATGTTCAGGTCTAATCTTGCGAGTTGTTCTAGTAGTTACATCTTGCCAAGAACTAGGCTTGATAATGATGCCATCAGCTTCCTACTAAGAGCATCAGCCACAGCATTTCCCTTGCTTCGATGGTACTGGATGTTGAAATCAAAATCTTTTAGGTATTCTAGCCATCTTCTCTGTCTCATGTTAAGTTTTTTTTGTGAGAATAAA
>JACBKR010000190.1:0-44172 GCA_014218235.1 Colocasia esculenta
GCTATCTATGAGCCTCCGCTAACACATGCTCACAGACATCCACTAAATCAGGGACACAAACTCGATGCTGAAATCTAATCACACCGTCCTCATCACGAGCAATGCCTACCTTGCCCACTAACTCTAAGAGTCTAGGGTCGGCTCCCTGTCGCTCGATCACCTCATCCAAAACCGAGGATCTAAGGGATAGCTGAGCTACAAAAGCCTGACACAGCGATGGCTCTAACTCGGTCATAGAGTACGCCGCATCCTCCAACATCTTCCAATCCTACTAAAGCGAAGACCTTTCCTACTAAGAGCATCCGCTACGACATTCGCCTTCCCAGGGTGATACTGAAGGTCGAAGTCATAGTCCTTCAAGAACTCGATCCATCTTCTCTGCCTCAGGTTCAATTCCTTTTGGGAGAAATGATACTTCAAGCTCTTGTGGTCGGTAAACACCTCAAATCTGACACCATAAAGATAGTGCCTCCAGATCTTAGTGCATGAACCACTGTTGCGAGCTCTAAGTCATGAGTCGGATAGTTTTCTCATGCTCCTTCAACTGACGAGAAGCATAAGCCACTACCCTTTCTTGCTGCATGAGCACACAGCCTAAACCAATCCGAGACGCATCCGTGTAGATAGCAAAACCCTCTACACGCTCGGTAAGACTAACACCGGAGCTGTCGTGAGCTTAGTCTTCAATAATTGAAAACTACTCTCACACTTCAGACCAACAAACTTCACTCCCTTCCTGGTAACCTGAGTCAAAGGGGCGGCGATGGATGAAATCCCTCAATAATCGCCGATAATAACCAGCTAACCCAAGAAAAACTACAAATCTCGAAGGGGTCTTGGGAACCTCCCAATCCATAACTGCCTGGACCTTCGCGGGGTCAACTGCAACACCGGCGCCGGAGATAACATGCCCGAGGAAATGAAACTCGCGCAACCAAAATCGCACTTGCTGAATTTTGCATACAGCTTTGTGCTCACGAAGAACCTCTAACACTAACCTCAGATGATGCTGACGGTGCGTGGCCTCGTCCGGAGAGTAGACCAACACATCATCAATAAAACACTACGACAAAGCTATCTAGATAAGGCTAAATACCCGGTTCATGAGATCCATGAATGCTGCAGGGGCATTGGTCAATCCGAAAGGAAGGACCAAGAACTCATAATGCCATAACGGGTTCTAAACGCCGTCTTGGACACATCCTCACTCTGAATCCTCAACTGATGGTACCCAGATCGCAAGTCAATTTTAGAAAAGACTGATGCATCTCGCAACTGGTCAAACAGGTCATCAATACGAGGTAAGGGTACCTGTCTTCACAGTCACCTGGTTTAGCTTTCTGTGTCAATGCACAACCTAAGTGACCGTCTTTCTTCTTGACGAATAATACAGGTGCCCCAAGGGGAAACACTAGGGCGAATAAATCCCTTATCAAGCAACTCTTGCAACTGCCTCCTCAACTCGGCTAACTCAGCAGGTGCCATTCGATATGAGCCTTCGAGATGGAGAGGTGCCCGGAAGCAACTCTATGGTAACTCTATCTCTCTATCGGTGGTGCAATCCAGACAAATCATCAGAAAATACGTCTGGAAAATCCTGCACTACCAAAACTCCGCAAGAGTAAGTGACTCATCAGCCTCTGGCACTATAACCACGCTGGCAGAAAAGCGTCACAACCTTGTTCACCATGCGCATCGCCTTCATGGCAGAGATGACAACTTTCCCGCCACATTCCTCGGCAGGGATTGAGAGAACTCGTCCTCACCAGGAATGCGGAAAACAATCCTCTTCTGGCGACAATCCACTAACGCATAGTGCTCCTCTAGCCAATCCAGACCAAGAATAGCATCATAGTCCGCATCTTTAGCAAGAAGAAACACCCATTAGGATTCTATCCTCAATGCACATAGGTAACGACGGAATGCACTTCCTAGTCGATACCGTACCCGCAGGGGTGTGCACAGACAAAGGGACCTCTAACTCTCAGACTCTACACCTGACTCTAGGGCTAACTGCTAGTGAACCGCTCGGAAATGAACGAGTGAGTAGACCCCGTTATCAAACAAAACCGAGCGTGCACACGAAAAGCAAAAGTTACCTTCGGTGACATGCTCAGCCTGCTCGGCGTCCTCGCGAGCTAAAGCAAACACTCGAGTGGGGCTCGAGGCCTTCCTGGTCTTCCTGTAGCTGGCGCGGCTGCCGCTACTGCTGGGGCTGGCGCTCCACGCTGGACTCCTTGCTGAAGTCTTGGGCAATCTTTGATCTTGTGGTCGCTGCTCCCGCACTTCAAGCATTTGCCCGAAATCATCCAACACTCGGTACCCACCGTGTGTCTTCCCACAGTGGGGACACTCTTTCTCACACCAGGGGAACGTACAGAAGGTACTGAGAGTTGCTGACTGTCACGGATCGTGCGGGTTCTGGTAACCGTTTTTTTCTTGTCTTGTCGCTGAAATGTCGCTGCAGGCCTCTTCTGCGAAGCCTTCTTTTCCTCCAGATACTGCTCCATCTCTCCCTCCTGCCTGCACGCAGCACTGAGGGCCTCGTCCAATGTGCGGTGGTCAAACGCCACATGAACCTCGTCCGCAGTGATGGCTTGAGTCCAATCACGAATTCTTCGTCTTCTGCGCTCGTCTGCCACGATATGAGGTGCATATTTAGAAAGTTCATAAAACTTGCCTCATATTCCAGCACAGTCATGGAGCCTTGAGCCAGGGATAGGAATTCTTGCTCCATCCGATCTTGCACATGTTCGGGGACGAACTTGGCCCGAAAGAGCCTCACGAACTCGTCCCACGCAACGTCGATAGCTCCGTCCTCGAAGCGTGTATGCAGTAGGGAGGACCACCATACATCGCTCTCTCCTGCAAAACACCTTCACCTAATCACCAACTAACAAATTCTAGCTAAGCAGAACATACAAACATACAAAATTAAAATCTACCTGTAGCATGTAGGTGGCTAATGTCACTTATCCTCATCAGGGCACCTGAGGCTCGGAAGATTTTCTCTGTCTCCCTAACCAACTTTCTGCCATTATGGATCACTCTCCCCCTTAAAGAGGGTGGGGTCATCCTCTTGAATCGCTCCATGATGGAAGGTCCACCATGGTCCTGAGCTGGTGCCTGAGCCTGGACATTAAACAATAGGCAATACAAAAAAAACACAATATCATGCAATTTAAATAGAAACCTACTAGTTTTTCATTTTTACCTGGGCCTCCAACTGTACCTGGAGTGTGCTGCCGGGTATGAGCTGCGTCTGCATGGCTTGCACCAGACCTTGCATGAATACTCCGTATCCACAGGTGGCGGGGGGCAGTACAGGGCCTTGCGGTGCCGGGCGCTGTTGCTCCGCCCGCTCATCACGTCGCGGCTCATCCTCACGGGCCGGCGCTCCACCACGCCTACCTCTCGAAGACCATGGCTTAATAAAATTTCAGCCACCATTAGAGCTAGGTTACTAAGTCTTCTAACCATTTTCTTATCTATTTTCACTTCTTATTAGTGTTTTCTACACATGTGGACATACTTAGCATGCAATGAAGATGATGACTTGGGTATATTTCATGTGCAATCTCAACCAGTTCTCTCTGATACCAATCTCTGTGACGGCCCTAGTACCGTACGGTTATACAACCCACGTCGGTATAGCAAGCGTCATCACAGTGGGACATTTACCCAAACGATTACGAACAGCTGAGATACCAGCGAATATACAACAGAGTAGCGAAGGTAAAGATAACTTCTTCATTCATCATCATCCACATTAAACATACATGAAATTTGCAATTAACATTAAGAGCTAAAAGTACACATAATTTAATGCTGAAAATTTAATACTAGATGCCACACTTATACAATTTTCTCATGATAGTTCTAGTACAATGTCACTTTTACATACTATGAAAACACAAAAAGGGCGGACTCTGCTCCAACAATCTAAGCTCCGCGCTCGGAGTCCGTCTCTACGTCTCTTCCACGAGAGTCTCGTCACCGTTATATACCGGTACGCCGAAGCAAGAAGTGAGTCTTAAAGACTCAGCAAGCAACACTACTCATAACATACACGTACAAGTCATAGTGGTTTCTACATGTACATTCACAAATTACAACATATGGCATGCTAGTCATTTGAAAGTTGCAACCTATCAAGAAAATTCTACAATTTAATACATGGATCATGCTTTCAGATTTTCTAAGAATAAAACTTACCTATCACATGCTCTCTATTCAATTACTCGTGAAATTTGCCTTTAATGAATCAAGACATGAGAGCTACCAACATGAACACTGTGCATATGAGGGGAAATACGACTAGCATGGATTTCATGTTCTTAAGTATATACATAGACATTTGCACATGCTTTAACTTGCTGGTTTCACATGGTTTAATGGCTGAAACCTACACATGAGAGCTACAATGTCGTTTAAAAACATACCATGGTGAACAACCAATCATGCTATTTGTACACATGCTCATGAATATCCCTAACATGGATTCTAGACATTTTCGCACATATAAACATAATGATAACAACATGAAACTACTGATTTCACATGGTTCAGATTTGTCTCACATGGGTTTCAATGTCATATTCTCACATTTTTAGTTTCACATTTTCTTTACACGGGTTTCCAATTCACATGGTTACACTTTACACATACACATTCCACATTGTTCACTTACACATTAACACATGAACACATAACATTACACATTACACATTCACATTTTAGGTGCCGTGACACATAGTCCAAACCACCAAAGAATGGACATATACACATCACATTACACATAGACGCCATCTAGGCATTACAATGGCGACTCTTGGACTGCGCAGACCGGGAGAAACAAGTCTCCACCCTAACCAGTGGACTTGTCCACCTCCAGGATTTCCCCTAATGCCCTTAGGGTCACTTACACATTGAACCTTCTCAGGGGACTTTTCCCTGATACGGTTCCACTGCCCTCTACGGAAGCAGTGTCACATTGGCACAGTTACACATTTACACATTTTACCGATTTTACACATGGTTTTACACATATCACTTTTCAATCCATTCACTTTCTCACTCACTGCATATCTCTTTTTCCTGACATGACACTACAGATTTCAGGAGTTTAACACACAGTTAATTCACCAATCGGGTGGATTTAAATGTTGTCTAATCACTTTACGATGACATGCATCAATTTTTACATTTCACATGGAAAATACATAATCCCTTATATACTGGTCCAAATGACCTGAAAATTTAACCACATGCTATTTTCGGGTTCAAGATCATACATTCAATTTTTCCGATTTTTCTGAGCTAAAAGATTTTACAGAAAATCAAATACCTATTTAGCATGCCATTTATAATTCAAGTGACATGGAGTTTAACACCATCATACATTTTGTCACTTACTGTCTGAATCCTAACATGCCCATAATCATAGAATTTCAGAGTTTCCTGAGCAACATACCATTTCTCAAGGTTTTATAACCCTTACACATGCTTTTCTAAATTCAATTTCAAAAAAGCGTAATAATTCAAATAAGCAAGGAGAATATTTCCAAATTTTCGAACAGAGACTAACTGTATATGCATGATGTGCAAAACTTAGGGCACTCAGACTAGTCCTAATCATAAAAACATGGATTGACAAGGTCACCCACAAATCATGCTTGAAATTTCATAGAATAATAATCTCTAACATTCACCACCATGCACACTCATCATCCACACACCACATTCATCACACCAACAATATACATAACATATAAATGATTTACAGTATATCCTCATCGTGAAACATACCGAAAATAATCGTATAGAAGTGTAGAACAAGTCACTGTTCTGTCCAGATGAACTGGCGGTGGTCTTGGCCGCTAATTCAGTGTCAACGGCATAGTCGATTGACGCCAAGCATAATCTCAACGTCAAGGGATATTGTCGTAATGTCGGGTCTGTGCAAAACACAGACCCGAGCTCTAAAGATAGGGAGAATGGGAGGGTCTAGGACACGAGGGAAATCCATAAAAACTATAAAACCATCCTAGACACATACGGAGACGTTATGGTAGGGTCACTTGCCTCTAAAAATTTCTCCAATGGATCTAAATGCTCGGAGAAGCTCTCCTGGGCAGTCCCAAGAAGTGCAGAAAAGTCCTCCAAGATCTCCTTCCTCCGGGCTCTTGGATGATCTCCACAGCAAGGAAATGTGGGGAGGCCTTCTCCTTTGCTCCAGCTATCCTCTTGTGGGAAGATGGCCGGATCTAGCTCCAGAAGTCGGATCTTTGGGTTGCAAGGTGGGGGTTTCTCACAGTTCAGAAGTAGGGTTTTCTTCTCTGGTTTCTCTCTTGCAAAAGGGTGAGAGAGGGGGTTGGGGAGCAGATTCGGGTTTAGACATATGGGAGAGGCTTCTCTCCCACTCACAGGGTGACAAGTGGCCCTCAGAGGCCATTGGGGACAGCTCCCCAATGGGTGAGCTACCTTGTTTCCGGAATTTCTGGCTCTGCAACGCATGCAGGACAGAGAATCGGCGTCACATCGTTGGACGCTGGGATTAGTGTGGCGTCCATGGGTGGACGCTGACCCCACCTCGGCGTCATGTTATGACGCCAACATGGCCTCCGGGCAGAAGTCTAAATCATGCAGAAACCCATGCACACCATGCTATTTACATGTAATATCCATATAGTTTATGCACACTCTACCATCAAGTAATAATACATTATTTATTATGTACATACAAACATAAGTACACTAATCATACGTAGATACAACATAGTACAACACAACGTGAATTATCAACATGCAACACAATAAACAACAAAATTCAGGCCTTACAGACAGCCTCCTGTCGCGACCAGAAGGCGACAGGTGAGCCGTCGCGTTCCCAGTACCGATTTGCATGCCCTGTCGCGACCTGTGCAGACCATGTCGCGTTCTGCCTGGCCCTGTCGCCATCTTACGACCCATGTCGCCTTCACGGAATTTTGGTGTAAAACCCATTAACATATTTCTGTCACTTTCTAAATATCCTTCCACCTTTTTACAGTTATACCCCAGTAAAAACTTGCCTAAAAATGGAGCAATATTGAATAATTTTAAATACATCTTCATGACTTATTCTATCTATGATTTCTCTTACACATGCACACACATGAACCATCCATATGTGGCTGAAATCTTGCAGAAAATATCTCATATTGTATTGCAATAAAGCATATTAATTGCCCTATTTTAAGGACTGGTATCGTTTCTTGCGTTGTTTATATACCGATATTGACGCTCCACTGTCCTAGAATTCCTCTAGAACGTTGGGCACTGTTTATATACACACTTTACTTGGCTTGTGGTGAACTCTAGTCGGGATATCCTTTCGCGGACTAGTGAACTCTTGCACAAGGCCTCGTAAGTCTCTTCTGATCATGGATCCCACATGGTCGACAAGCCGGTTGTACCCTAACACCTATGATACCCTTAGTGGATCTATATGATCCAAACGGCTATTAGAAGTTCGCTCTTATCTAAATCACGCCGAACCTCTGGGACCTGTGCATAACAAGGCCAGTGGTAGGGACGTGAGTTCCTGGACTGCCAACACCATGTGCGCATGTTGTGCAACTGTTACTATCGCCTGTTTACTCGTCGAATTACTTGCAATGTCCACTAGCTCTCATCTATACTCGACTCGCTCATCTATTCACATTCACTCTACTATCTCGTCTATCATCTAGCAATCTCATCTATTCTTGGTACTCTTTATTTGGCCAATTAAATGATTGATTATCTACGATAAAAACATGACTATGCTAGGCAACTTATAAGGGCCCGATCTGGTCCTTGGGAGGAGCACCTGAAAGGCTATAACTCGCGGGGGTCTAATGATCAGGGTGATGGCATACACCTAACGCATGACAGCAAGATTTGATCTATGACAATCAATTAATCAAACAGTCAATTATTGGTTTACTTGAATCTCGTGGTTGAAAGAATATCGACCAACACTTGCTATCGTACTTGTGCACTGTTGTGCAACTTTACTTGTTATCTTGTTATACGACCAATCCGATATCAACACTTGTCAGCATGTGTTACTCTCGTGCATTGTGCTATTGGTTTCGTTATCGTGTACCAGTACTTCTACATGTTTCTCGTTACTCTCTCTAGTTATCCTGCTTTATAAGACATTAATCACTTAAAGCATGCTTGATCCTGAGATTTAAGTCCTACTGGGCGTTATCGCTCACCCTGCGTTATTTGTCGTTGTGTTCTCAGGTGAGACCGAGGATGAACCATACACTCAAGAGGACGGGAATTACTGGAGGGATGTCTTGAGTACCCTAGGTCCTATTGTTATATTTAGCATTGTAGTAGTTAGGTTTGAAGTTCTGTCTATTGCTATATCAATGTAATCGGGCCCAATAGGTTGGCTCTGATATTAGTGGTTGTAAATAGACATTTGAAGATTATTAAGAATGGATGGTTTTAGTATTTATTCTGTTCAATGGTTTGATGTCTAGTACTCGCTCTATACCCGTTCACTTGCAACTGCCTTCGCGCTCCGATATTCCGCGTTGGGGCGTGACAGTTTTGTATCAGAGCCTAGGTTATTCTAAGTATAGGGTGATCTAGGTTGACCACCTTGACTAAGAGTTAGTAATCCTACTATGAGAGATGTGGGTTAGAACCATGGGTAATCAGCTAAAAGAAACTCACACACGCACAAATTAAACTTTTAATCAGCATTATAACCATCAAACTATTTTGTAGGAACTAAATAGCTACAATGACTGCGGAACGTGCTCATATGAGAGGCATGCAACAGTCCTCCAGGAACTGACTCGTGCCATACTACAAGCCACCCAGCAAGGCGGTGGTAACGCGGAGGGAAACCAACCCGGTGTAGGCAAGCTGCATCGCAATTTCAGGGGTCTGAACCCGCCTAGGTTCAGTGGTCTACGGATCCAGATGAAGCGGAGCACTGGCTAAAGGAAACGGAAAGGATCTTCCGTGTAATGCAATGTGCGGACGGGGACAAACTCCTATAGCAACATTCCAACTGGAGAAGGATGCCGCGCATGGTGGGAGTCCGTGGAAGCTACAAGGGTAACGGCCAATTTACTTGGACCGAATTTAAGGAAGCTTATAATGCTAAATACTTCTCTGAAAGGATCCAGGATAGGAAGGCCTCCGACTTTGCTGCACTGAAACAGAGGCACCTTACGATCGCGGAGTATGAAGCGCAATTCTCCCGATTGGCGCGTTATGCCAACCATCTGGTCAATACGGAAAAGATGAAGGCGAGGAGATTTCTTAATGGACTCAAGCTTCATATATTACACAACTTGCTCCATCGACATCCAGACTTATGCCAAGATGGTAAAGAAGGCACAGCTGCTGGAGGATGCGACCGACCTTACCGATCGCATTAAGGGTAGACTAGTCAAGAAGGAACCAGCATCAGGGTCCTCAAGCAAGCCCACGAAATGACAAGAAGTGGCCGTTCAACGTCACGGAGGGCCGAATCAAGAAAGGAAGTTCAAGATACCTACTACCCATAACGCCGACAAGACCAAGTGCGAGCACTGTGACAAACCTGGTCATACTGCTGCTGAGTGCTGGAGGAAAGCAGGCGCTTGCCTGCACTGTGGGAATCACAATCATCGCATTTCCGAATGCCCTATGCTGAAGGAGCGGAGAAAGAGAAACGCCCTAATGAGCAAAGAAGCCTGGCGACTGCAAGCTGTCCGGAAGTGGAGCCCACCGAGGAGGGTGGAATCGTAGAAGGTACCCTTCAAGTTTTCTCTCTATCAGCATTCGTTTTATTTGACACTGGAGAAACCCATTCATTTATATCTCAAAACTTTGCTGATACTGTGAATGCTAAACCCATATCCATGGGTGTGAGTTCTCGGTCACAACGCCACTAGGGGAAAAGGAGAAATGAACAAATATTTCCCATCTGCCGATGTAATGATCGGAGACCATAACCTAAAAGCCGAAGGGTGTGTATGTCCATGGAAGGCTATGATGTAATTTTGGGAGCCGACTGGTTGTCCACATATGGGGCAAGTGTCGATTGTAAGAAAGGGAGGTTACCTTAGTGACTCTTCTAAATTGGCATTCTCTGGATTAGACATAAGAGACGGATGTCTCTAGTCTCCGCCATAAAAGCCCACAACATGATGAGGAAAGGTTGTATTGCCTTCCTAGCAGCCGAGTAGTGGAAAAGAAGGGTTCCAAGATAGAGGACATACATATAGTACATGACTACCAGATGTATTCCCCAAAGACCTGCCAGGGATTCCCCTGAACGAGATGTCAACTTCGCCATTGAGCTGATCCTGGAGCCGCACCGGTATCGCGTCAACTGTACCGGATGTCACCTGCCGAGCTGAAGGAATTGAAGGCGCAACTGATGGAACTACTAGAAAAGGGGTTCATCAGACCTAGTACTTCACCATGGGGAGCTCCTGTGCTATTCGTAAAGAAGAAGGATGGGTCGATGAGACTATGCATCGACTATCGTCAGCTCAACCAATTGACCATCAAGAACAAGTACCCATTGCCTAGGATCGATGAACTATTCGACAGATATCTGGAGCCAATACTTCTCCAAGATCAACCTTCGATCTGGTTATCATCAAATGAGGATCAAGGATGACGATATCTTCAAAACAGCCTTCAGGAGCAGGTATGGAATTACGAATTTGTTGTTATGCCTTTGGGTCTAACCAATGCTCCTGCAGCCTTCATGCAACTCATGAACAGCATATATCGGCCATACCTTGACAAATTTGTGGTCGTCTTCATCGACGACATCCTCATATATTCAAAGACCAAGGAAGATCATGAGAACACTTGAGGACCGCACTGCAAGTCTTCCGAGACAACAAACTATATGCAAAATTAAGCAAGTGCGAGTTCTGGCTCGAAGAAGTGTCTTCTTGGGCCATGTCATATCAAAGGACGGCATCTCTGTTGATCCTTCCAAAGTCGAAGTGTACTCAACTGGGAGAGACCAACCAACGTCACCGAAATCAGAAGCTTCTTAGGACTGGCTGGATACTACAGGCGGTTCATAAGGGACTTCTCTAAGATCGCCGTACCACTCACGCGTCTGACACGAAAGGAGAATCCCTACTCCTGGAGTAAAGAGTGTGAGAAAGATTCCAAACTCTCAAGACTGTTTACCTCAGCACCGTTCTCGCTCTGCCAATAGAGGGAGAAGGTTTCTCTGTCTACACCGATGCCTCAGGAATGGGCTAGGATGTGTACTCATGCAAAAGGAGAAGGTCATCGCCTATTCTTCAAGACAACTGAAGACACATGAAGTCAACTACCCTGTACATGATCTCGAGCTGGCTGCCGTGGTCTTCGCCTTGAAGATTTGGAGACACTATTTATATGGCGAGCAATTCACTGTCTACTCAGACCATAAAAGTCTGAAGTATTTATTCTCTCAGAAAGAACTTAACATGAGGCAGAGAAGATGGTTAGAGTATCTAAAGGACTTCGATTTCAACATCCAGTACCATCCAGGTAAGGGAAATGCCGTGGCTGATGCTCTTAGTAGAAACCAATGGCATCTATCTCAAGTCTAGTCCTTGGCGAGATGCAATTACTTGAACATTTGCGAGGCTAGACTTAAATATTGAACATAGGAGATATCATGTTTTGATTGCCAAATTCAAGATCCAATCCGATCTGCTGGAGGAAATCAAGATGCAAACAGGACAACGATCCATTCTGGTTGTGTCAAGGAAACCTTAGCGGACAAACCAGATTTTGCCATGACTGAAGATGGAAGGTTAGTATTCCAAGGGAGAACTTGTGTCCAGACAAACGAAGCCCTAAAAAGGAAACTAATGGATGAAGCTCATCAAACTAAGTACACTATTCATCCAGGAGGTACCAAAATGTATCAAGACATGAAAAGGACATTTTGGTGGCCGAATATGAAGAGGGAAGTAGCCGAGCATGTAGCTCATTGTCTCACATGCCAACAAGTGAAAGCGGAACACCTGCGCCCTGTTGGTGTACTCAGACCGCTAGATATTCCGGAGTGGAAATGGGAAAGCATTGGCATGGACTTCATCATGGGTTTACCCAAGACTCGTGGTGGACTTGACGCCGTATGGGTCATTGGGACCGAGACCCAATCCGCCCACTTTCTACCCATAAAGAGTACATGGTCTGTGGAGGTGCTAGCTGCATTATATGTCAAGGAGATCATGCGTTGCACGGTATTCCGTCATCTATTATCTCAGATCGAGATCCAAGGTTCACCTCATTTTTTGGAAAGGTCTGCAAATGCCCTTGGTACAAAGCTTAATTTTAGTACCGCCTTTCACCCGCAGACTGATGGGCAAACTGAGAGGACAAATCAAATTGTAGAAGACATGTTAAGAGCCGCATTATAGACTTCAGGGTCATTGGAATGAACACTACCCTTGATTGAGTTTCACTATAACAACAGTACCAGGGAGTATTAAAATGGCACCATTTGAAGCACTTTATGGCAGGAATTGTAGATCTCCTGTGGCTGGAATGAAGTGGGAGAACAACAATGGTTAGGACCTGACATGGTACAAAGTACAACCCGGGACATACAGATGATACGAGATCGACTCAAGATCGCTCAGTCTAGACAGAAGAGCTATGCTGATAAGAGAAGACGAGATCTGGAATTTCAATAGGAGATCATGGCTACTGAAGGTATCTCCTACCGTGGTATTCAAAGATTTAGAGTGAAAGGAAAACTTAGTCCAAGATTCATTGGTCCTTTCGAAGTACTTGAAAGGATTGGTGAAGTTGCTTACAGACTGGCCTGCCGCCAAATTTGGCAAGTGTGCACAATGTCTTCCATGTCTCCATGCTTAGGAAGTACGTGTACGATCCTACACATGTCATTCGCCATGATGATCTAGTGTTAAACAAAGACATGACGTATGAGAGAAGCCGATCAAGATATTGGACCGAAAGGTGCAACAACACTTACAAATCGTCTCATTCACATGGTGAAGGTCTTATGGAATAACGCGGAGTGGAAGAAGCCACATGGGAACCAGAAGGAATTATCAGACGCAACTACCCTGACCTATTCGGTAAGTCATTCTCTCCAAAGGCCTATGAATTGGGGACAAATTCTTTTAAGAGGGGGAGGATGTAGAAACCTGAATTTTGTGAAAAAAAATAAAAATTTAAATAGATAATTTAAACCTAGCTAAATGGATATTAAATGAAAAGAGCATTAAACAAAACCCATTAAATGGAAAAGAGTAATGGGCTTTGCTTAATGGATCTCTAAATTTATTGGGTCAAAAATATGAATTTACAAAGGGGAATAATAGGAAAATACCCTAAATTCGTAACTAAATTATTACCTAAATAGAAAAGGGTGTTTAATGCATTAAATAGGAAGTTAGAGTTGGAAATGGATTCCTAAACCTACCCCATATGGTTTAGCACGAATTTAGATCTCTTCTAGCTAAATAGGGATTGAAAGCAAGGAAGGAAGGTTAGAGTAAGGAAATTTCGTAATTAAGAGGAATTAGAGTAGTAGTAGGAATAGAAATACATACTTGCATAAATACACCTCTTAAACTCTCTTGGGCAACCCTAGCTCGTTGCCAAGAGTTGCTGGACGTGGAGAGGAGGTAAGGAGGAGAGGGATTTCGTGGAGAGAAGAAGAGCTTGAAGCTTCTTCCTTGTTCTTCAAGTTCTAGCCCTAGAAGACAAATCGAGTCAAAGGTAGGCATTCTCACAAGCATAAACCATGAAACTTTTTCTGTAGGTCTTCCTACCCTCTTGAACGAAACCCCCAGTTTCATATTTTTCCATCCATCCTATCTTTTGTTCTTAATTTTTGAAGTTCTGCAAACATGATAACCCGAGACATCATGTTAAATCCATATCCTTGTATACTTGATCCCATGCTATGAAAATTTTATTGTAAATACTTGATCTGTTAGGGATCTTTTGACCCCGAAACCCTAATTTTTGTTGAGCATGTTACTCGATTTAGATCCATCTTGCTCCCTGTGTCATGTTCTAGTTACTCGTTCTTGTTCATTCTCAAACCATATTTAAACCATGCTCACTCCGAATCCCTATTTACTGGAAGTACTCTACATGTCTAGTTTCATTTGCCACTAATTTCATGATTTTTCATGCATAAATAATTAGTTATGATTTTCTGAACGACCCTGTATCATAATTTAAAGTTCTGGTCCGCAATCCAAGTCTGGTCTGACTCCTGACAGAGTCAGGCGCAGACGACCAGAAGGCGACACCTCGATATGTCGCTTTCTGGGGCCTGATTGCGACAGCCTCCCTGTCGCGACCAAGAAGGCGACAGGTGAGCCGTCGCGTTCCCAGTACCTGATTTGCATGCTTGTCGCGACCTGTTGCAAGACCCTGTCGCGTTCTGCCTGCGCCCTGTCGCCTTCACAGGAATTTTTGTGAAAAACGCCTTTTTAACAGTTATACCCCCAGTAAAAAACCTTGCCTAAAAATGGAGCAATATTGAATAATTTTAAATACATCTTCACGACTTTTTCTATCTATGATTCTCTTACACATGCACACACATGAACCATCCATATGTGGACTGAAATCTTGCAGAAAATATCTCATATTGTATTGCAATAAAGCATATTAATTGCCCTATTTTAAAGGACTTGTATTCGTTTCTGCGTGTTTTTTATATACCGATATGACGCTCCACTGTCCTAGAATTCCTCTAGAACGTCGGGCACCTGTTTTATATACACACTTTACTTGGCTTGTGGTGAACTCCGTCAGATATTCCTTTCGCCGGACTAGTGAACTCTTGCACAAGGCCTCCGTAAGTCTCTTCTGATCATGGATTCCCACATGGTCGACGAGCCGGTTGTACCCTAACACCTATGATACCCTTTAGGGATCTATATGATCCAAATGGCTATTAGAAGTTCGCTCTTATCTTAAATCACGCCGAACCTCTGGACCTGTGCATAACAAGGCCAGTGGTAGGGTGAGTTCCACCGGACTGCCAAACCACATGTGCGCGTTGTGCAACTGTTACTATCGCCTGTTTACTCGTCGCATTACTTGCAATGTCCACTAGCTCTAATCTATACTCGACTCGCTCATCTATTCACGTTCACTCTACTATCTCGTCTATTCATCTAGCAATCTGATCTATTTCTTGGTACTCTCTATTTGGCCAATTAAATGATTGATTGTCTACGATAAAAATATGACTATGCTTGGCAACATTATAAGGGCCCGATCTGGTCCTTGGGAGGAGCACCTGAAAGGCTATAACTCGCGGGGGTCTAATGATCAGGGTGATGGCATACACCTAACGCATGACACGCAAGATTTGATCTATGACAATCAATTAATCAAACAGTCAATTATTGGTTTACTTGAATCTCGTGGTTGAAAGAATATCGACCAACACTTGCTATCGTGACTTGTGCACTGTTGTGCAACTTTACTTGTTATCTTGTTATACGGCCAATCCGATATCAACACTTGTCGTGTTATACTCTCGTGCATTGTGCTATTGGTTCTCTTATCGTGTACTAGTACTTTCTACATGTTTCTCGTTACTCTCTCTAGTTATCCTGCTTTATAAGACATTAATCACTTAAAGCATGCTTGATCCTGAGATTTAAGTCCTACTGGGCGTTATCGCTCACCTGCGTTATTTGTCGTTGTGTTCTCAGGTGAGACCGAGGATGAACCATACACTCAAGAGGACGGAACGACTTGGAGTGATGTCTTGAGTACCCTAGCGTCCTATTGTTATATTTAGCGTTGTAGTAGTTAGGTTTGAAGTTCAGTCTTTTGCTTTATTCAATGTAATCGGGCCAATAGGTTGGCTCTGATATTAGTGGTTGTAACTAGACATTTGAAAGATTATTAATGAATGGAATGGTTTTATTTATCTTGTTATATTTGTTCAATGGTTGATGTCTAGTACTCGCTCTATAACGTTCCTTGCAACTGCCTTCGCGCTCCGATATTCCGCGTGGGGCGTGACACTACTTATATCCCATCCATTCAAGCACATATACTCTCATGTTTATTAAAGTCTATTTGCATTCTGCCATTCAGAAAATCATAACAATATGTACAGTGATCTAAAAATCCCGAAATTTTGACAGTAAATCTGATTCAGATCATACCACGCATATGCAAAAGTTCATAATTTTATGAGTTTTGTAAACATTTTTTGTGATTATTTTTCATAAATATGGACTACTTAACATGATATGACAGTGACTAATTCATGCAATTTATATGCAAGAATCGAATACAGTAGGTCTGTAGCTCCAATTAACAGTAGTACAGTCTTCAATTTCAATAATACAACATGGATCATGTTTGCATCTTTTCATATTTCTTTTGCTAATTCAATTAAAAATCCAAGGGAACAACCATACATATATACACATAGCCTATTCATCTTTGTAATGTCCTGTCCATAGTATAACAGCACTGAAACACACAAAATATAACTTGGCCGAAATTTCATACATGCATGAATCACAGTTAAGTAAATACAATCAGATTTCAGAAATTTACAGCACTGATAAACTCAACGGCCAAATATGTGGCGTTTACACTAAGTCAACGACCACATATCCCATCGTTAATATCAGTAGACGGCGGCACATAGCACCGTTAACATATAGTAGACGTCCGAACTTAGTCGTTTACAAGAAATCAACGGCAGTCGACGTTGTCATTCAAAAAAACTGAACGGCAGTCGATATGGACGTCAAGTTCATCCATACAGAAAACACAAAAACTTCACATAAAATGACAGAATTTATACCCTTTCACGCACGTTATTTCCATGGTTTAAAAATCTGTAAAAATATTAAAACTAAAGAATACACTATCCTAAACCGATTCCCCATATCACTTGCCTCTAACCCTCCTTCTGGAATGACGAAAAGAGATCTGATGAAGTCCATCTTGGCAGTAAGGCAGTCCTCCTCCACGACTTCAATCGCTCAGAAACCGCTTCTAGCACAGCCCCCTCGCTTGGAGAAGCCCCTGATCTCGATGCTAGATGATTCTTCTTGGTCCAGAAAGCTTCAGGCTGAACGAACAAGCTCTGCAACCCCTTTCTCTCGGTCCTCCTTTCTCTCTTCCCAACCAGTGCGAAAAGCCTCTTCAAATGCTTAATCCGGGTCTTATAAAGATCCCTACCAATTGCCTAAGCGTTAATCCTAACCAATGGATCAGAAACACACGAATCTACCCATTAAATGCTTTTGGAAACAGCCGATTTCTCTCCCCCGGAACGGTAACATCAAAAACAGGCAAGTCAAGTTAACGTCAACCTAAGATGTCGTCAGCCATCAAGTAGACGTCAATCGATTTAGTCGTCAACATTCTTGCCTGAAAAATCCATAATCCTAGAAAATAATAAACGACACAAGAAGTTGTCATTAACAAGAAGTAAATGGCAAACGATCATGCCGCTAACATCAGTCAACGTCAGAAGATCTTGACGTCAATAACAACACAGAACATCATGCAACTAAAAGCAGAAATACATACACAATTGCATTATATAATTCAATAAAAGTTCTAGGGCACTACAGAAAGCACCCGACTTGAGAGAGCCAAAAAGGAGACAGAGAAGAGGAGAGAGAGGGAGCAAACCTTGCCCCTTCCAAACATGCATCATGTGAATTTGTACATAAAATATAAATGAACATCATGGATTATACTATTTTAATGTGTCAAAAATAATGAGTTGTTATCCGGCCATGTTTTGTACATAATTTTTATAATTAAGTCTCTACAAAGAATAAAATTACAGACATGTACTGACATAAAATAAAAAAAAATAATCTAAAAATTTTTAAATTTAATATCATTATAAAGAGGACAAAAATATCTATCATTTCATAATTTTGCACATATACCAATTTAGTGCGTAGAAATACAGAGTCATGACGGATGAAGTGGTTAATCCACATCCATCACTCTTCCTACTGCCCTAGGTGAGCAGCAAACTTTACTCATCATATACATGCATGTGACATATAGTCACAAAGGAAAGATTTTTTTTCTGTTCCAACACAAAAAATTAATGAGGGAAAAGCTTCCTTGTAATTTTTATATTTTTAGCGAATCAACCAATGCCCCAGCTAAAATAAGAAAATTTCAATGCCAATATATGAGCTAGTGCAATCACGGACAAACAAACAACTAGAAGACGTAGATTCTTACAGACCTTTTCCCGGTGTTTTCCTTTCAAACAAGCAACCCCTTAATCGTGAAGAGGAGGGACTTAAATCTCTCAAACTTGTATCTGCGACACGTACCCTTAACTTCATGTAAAAGCAATCTCAAATGGAACACATGTGCTCAATGCTGGGATTAACGTGGCCAGAATATGCTAAACCACTAAAATTGATGTCTCGATTGCATGGGGAAGTTTCAGGGACCCTTCGAGGAAAACTGATATAAGTACTTCCATCAATCGTTGAAGCGGCTCCTTCAATATATTGCAGCTTCGATAAACCAAGAAATCACGGCTTCAATTCTCTAGCTATGAACATCCAACTAATTATTATGTAGCTCCGCTGAGTCCTCCAACCCCATTTAATTCCCAAGTAACATATGCATCGATGATAAATGTGACCAATCTATTCAAAATTTGAACAGTATACACATATATATATTTGGTCCCCACGTACGTCCATTGTTTTTTTTATCTTTCTTCCCCGTCCCCACGTACGTACATTGTTTTTTTTTAATCTTTCTCCCCCCCCCCCCCCAAAAAAAACAAAAATGGGCAACCTCCTCGTAAAATCTTGCCAAAAACAAAGATAGTGAGTGTTTATGACAAACCGGACTAGATCTCCAAATTAAACAAAAAGAGTAGCACCCATTAACCTTAGAATAATGAATCCTCTTCTCCTGATCATGAACATGGTGTTGGAAAAATAATGTACATGAAATAAATAATCATATGGACATATGTAAAACATAATGACATAACATCACATATATATCGTCCCACAGGTATAGGCAAGATCCGATTCCAATTCAAAAGGAAAACACATGCATGTGAATTATGCAACAAATCAAGAAAATAATATAGAGTTATAAAACTTAGTCGAGCCGTCCGTAAAGACTCCCCTTAGAGAAGTTATCACCCCCGTCATACCAGTGCGGCGGAGTCAACAATCTTCCCCCAGAATAGAACGGCTATAGGGACGTGCCTTCGCACGAAGATGATCCCTCCTCGACGACAACTTCGAGAACACGTTCTTCTTCGTCGATGTAAAAGAAATTGTGGTACAAAAATTTTCTGTCGAGAGAGAGAATGAGAACGCACACCCTTTCTAGAGAGAGAAACGATGGCAGATGCCTTAGCCGCCCTTGGGGTTCGCTTACGCGTCGTCTCTGCTTCCAGAGAAGACACCGCGCCCCCTTTTCCCTTCTAAAGAACCGCCGCCGCTCTCATGCCGTTTCGTCCTTTTTCCAAAACCGCAAAAGCCTCCTCGCAGCGCTCACAAAACGCGAAGGCCCCCCTTTCGGTTTTTACACAGGAGAAAAAAGGCCCAGCCACTGTTCTGCATTTTTTCCTTATTTTCTTTTAAACATAAAGAACCCAAAATGCAAGGCCCTCGGGTGATGTGAATAATGGCATCTCTCCATTTTCATAAAAACCCATAAAAGTTTTTGAGTTTAAATAAAATCCTTTAGCCACTACAAAAATTCAACATTTCCGCACAAATCCAAAATGATTTTGTGGAAGAAATTGAGATCGACGGAAGAAAAACATATCTTGCTTTCAGTGAGGGTACCTTTTGGGTTTGAACCATCACCTGAGTTTCTAACTTCAACCCCCACAGAACCGAAGTGAACTAAGTCTTGAACTTGGTTCTTTATATGAGAGTTTCTATTAGAAACAACAAGAGACAAGTTCTGGTTGAAATCTTCAGGGTTGGCGCATTATGGCCATGCGCCCTAAATCTTGATTCATGAGTGTCATTTAGGAAGAACCCACTTCCCTTAACTGCGGCCTCACAGTCACACTCACATAGGTGGGCTTCTCCAAAGATGCACTACTAACATCTTGCCAATATAGGCTTGAACCCATTCAGAGTTTCACAAAACTCTTCCTTTACTTGCAGTATAGGCACTTTAAGCAGATTATCAGGGAAGAGACACACAGGTACATAAGTACCAATATAATGTAAAGTGCCACTTAATCCTCCCTATGACTTGTTGTTACCACATTGAACCTACTTTGTGGGATCTCCACTCAGTTAGGTTGGGTTGCTGCCATAGAAGAATTCTTAATGGGTTTCAGTCTCATCCCCAATCTTGATTTCTGAACTTGATTTCTATCAAGTCCCTTTGTCAGTGGATCTGCTGTATTATCTTTGGTACCAACAAAATCAACAGTAATCACACCCTGAGACACAAGTACCCTTATAGATTTCAATCTGACTTGGACATGTCTCCTTTGTTTTTAGTTATACTTTAAACTTCAGATCTTTGCAATTGTGGTCACGCTATCACAATGCACAGAGATCGCAGGAATGGGCTTTTCCATCAGAGGGAGTTCAGACAGAAGTCACCTGATCCATTCAGCCTCTGTTTCAGTAGTGTCCAAAGCACACAACTCAGCCTCAAAAGTAGGCCGAGACAAAATGGTATGTTTTGCAGAACTCCAGGCAACAGCGCCACTTCCCAGGGTAAAGACATACCCTGAAATACCATTACTCCCTGAGTTTTGGGCTATCCACCTTGCATCACTATACCCTTCTAGGATAGCAGGGTACTTCCCATAATGCAAGCCTAAGGAAATAGTTCCCTTAAGGTACCTTAGTATCCTATCCAAGCCCTCCCAGTGAGTACGATCGGGATAGCTAGTGTATCTACTGAATCTAGTCACTGCATATGATATGTCAGGCCTAGTACAGTTTGCAAGATACATTAAGCTTCCTATAATTTGGGAATACCTGAGTTGAGACACATGAACACCACTCTTGTTATTTTAGTATGCTTTAGATGAATCATATAGAGTGCTTACAGATTTACAATTTTGATAGCCAAATTTCTCCAAGACTTTCTCAATATAATGAGACTGAGAAATTACTGTCCCTTCAACTGAACAAATCAGTTTAAGGCCCAAAATCACATTAGCAACTCCCATATCTTTCATTTCAAACATTCTACTCAAGAAGGACTTAGTCTCATTCACAATCACAATTGAAGTTCCAAACAATAAAATATCATCCACATACAGGCATAGAATGATACAAGCATCACCTTTAACCTTGGCATAGACACACTTATCAAACTCATTGACACTAAAGCCAAAAGACAAGATAGTCTTGTCAAATTTCTCATGCCATTATTTTGGGGCTTGTTTCAGTCCATAAAGAGACATAAAAAGTTTACAAACTTTCTCTTCATTACCAGATGCCACAAATCCTTCAGGCTGATCCATGTATATCTCTTCTTCAAGATCACCATTTAGAAAGGCGGTCTTAACATCCATTTGATGGATAATGAGATCATACAAAGAGGCCAATGCTAAAAGCACTCTAATTGTGGTCATCCTGGTAACAGGAGAATAGGTATCAAAGAAATATATTCCTTCCTTTTGTTTGAACCCCTTGGCAACTAATCTGGCTTTATACTTGTCAATACTTCCATCAGGTTTCAGTTTCTTCATAAAAAATCCATTTGCACCCAATAGTTGTAGAACCAGGAGATAAGTCAACCAACTCCCATGTACCATTAGACAGAATGGAATCCATCTCACTCTTAATGGCATCCTTCCAATGCATTGCCTCTAGCGAAGCCATAGCATCTCGAAAAGTTGTAGGATCACCCTCAATCTGGTAAGTGATAAAATCACTTCCCAAATCCTTGGCAATTCTAGGTCTCTTACTCCTTCTTAGTTTTACCAATTCCTCTTAATCAATAGAGTTAGGATGGGAACTAGAGGTCTCAACCCCCACATTGGATATCCTCTCTATATGATCAGAATAGACTCAGAAGTGCAAGGAACTTCTTTAGAAGACACTTAATAAGGCACACCAGTTTTAGTAGAAAACACATCCTCAAAGAATGTAGCATCACGAAACTCAACTATGGAGTTAACAGCTATTCCAGATATCTCAGATTTAATCACTAAGAATCTAAATGCATAACTGTTGGCAGCATAGCCTATAAAGACCGCATCAACTGTTTTCGGATCTAACTTCTTTCTTTTGTGTTCAGGGACCACACTTTTGCAAGACACCCCCACACTTTAAGATACTTGAAGCTAGATTTCCTACCTCTTCATAACTCTTCTGGACTAGTGTCCTTGTGTTTCAAGGGAACTTTATTCAGAATATGGCATGTTGTATTCAAAGCATCCCCCCACATGTAACTAGGTAATCCAGAGTTTTAGAGAAGAGAGTTGACCATGTCAATAAAAACTCTATTCTTTCGTTCTGCAATCCCATTAGACTGAGAAGAATAAGGAGCAGTAACCTCGTGAATTATGTCATGATTTTGACAAAATTCAGAAAACAGTTAGATGTATATTCTCCACCTCTATCAGACCTTATCCTTTTAAGAACCTTGGAAGTTTGTGTTTCTGCTTCAGCCTTAAAGATTACAAACTTAGATAAAGCTTCATCTTTAGACTTAAGAAGATACACACAACAGTATCTACTAGCGTCATCTATAAAGGTGATAAAATATTTTTATGTTCCCACGTTTGTACACCATTAAACTCACAGATATTAGTATAAACTAAATCTAAAATCTCAGAATATCTAACAACAGAGTTAATGATTTTCTAGATTGTTTAGCTTGCACACAAATATCACATTTATGAGATTTATCAATGGCATACTCAGGGATCTTATTCAAATTCATCATTTGTTTCAAAGAATTGTAATTTACATGTCCTAAACGATTATGCCATAAAGAAGATGATTCCACAACATTCAGAGAATAAGAAGTAGAACTAGATGAAATGTCAACCACTTCATTATTCAAAACATTGTCCACATGAAGTTTAAACAAACCATCACATAAATAACCTTTTTCCAATAAAAGTCCCTAAATAAAGAAGCACCACTTTATTATATTTGAATATCAATTCATAACCTTGTTCCACTAAAATAGAACCACTTAATATGTTTCTCCGGATCACTGGAACATGGTGCACTCTGTGTAGAGAGAGAACACGCCATGAAGGAAGCCTCAGGTCCACGCGTCCTATCCCCAACACCATAGAAGCAATAACATTCCCCATGGTCATGGATCTGCCATGAATGGCCTGGTAAGACACAAATATGGACTTATCAGCACATACATGCACATTAGCCCCAGTGTCTACTATCCATTAATTTGGTTCATATATAGTGAAAACTTGAGGGTTAACAGAAACATACAATTCGCTATTAGAGCCCGAAGCTTGCTCAGTCCCTTCAATCACAACATTGATCTGGGGACCAGAAGAATACTTTTCAGCCTTCTTCGTAGGACAGTCCTTGATGAAATGCCCAACCTGTCCACACTCCCAGCATGGTTTCTTTTTGGACTTTTTCTAGATCTTGCCTTTAATGTTTGTTTTGTTCTTCATGTAATCTATTTTTCCTTTACTTTTAGGATCTTTTGCCTTACCAGCAGTCATCACATTTGCACTTGGTTGTACAGGCATCACAGGCTTCTGATTTCTATGCTCTTCCTCAATGGCTATTGACACTAATAAATCATCTAGAGTAATCGAACCCTTGCGATGCTTGAGAGACATCCCAAAATCCCCCCATGATTTCGAAAACTTCTCAATTATAGACATCACTTGCAACTTTTCTGGTAATTTTATATCAGCATCAGCCAAACCATGAAGTAAGAGTAGGAATTCATGGGCCTGTTCAGACACAGATTTGCCCTCTACCATTTGAAACTTTAAGAACTTGGCAACAGAATATTTTTCAAGACCTGAATCTTCAATGTTATATTTCTTGTCAAGTTCTTCCCACAGATCTTTGGCAGTTTTCTCAGAAGAACTATTGTATACATCAAATAGTATGTTGGACAAAGCCAACAATATGCAGCCATGACATATACGGTCGCATTGCTTCCACTCATCTACTGCCTTTTGACTGTTGGGATCATTCTCAACTAGTTTAGGGCAATCCGACTCAATAACCGAGATAAATCCGATCACTACAAGAAAAAGCGACATTTCCGACGGACACAATCCGTCGGAAATCTAACGGCAATCTATTGAAAACAGTGCCTTCCGACAACATTCCGTCGAACGGTCGTCGGAAGACGTCCGTCGGAAAATTTTGGTCAGAAATTACCGACGGCTATCTAATCCATCGGTATTCCATCGGAAATTCCGACAGAATATTCCGTCAGAAAAATAGTCGGTAACTTCCGACGGAAATTAGTTGGAAACGCTTGTCGAAAATTGGTCAGTGAATTCCAACCAAAAATCGTCAGAAAATAGGTCGAAAAATCCGTCGAAAACTGCCGACAGAATGAATCCGTCAGAAATTATTCTGTCGGAACTTCCGACAGAAATACCGACGGATAAGTCCCGTGGGCCAACTACAAGTTTCCGATGGACACCATCCCTCGAAAACCTGTCGGAAATGTGTAATATTTTTTTTAAATTACAAAAATTAACAATAATAAATTACAAAACTTGCTAAAATATTCATGCATTCCCCAATAGAAGGTACTTACAATGAAACATAAAATCATAAAACATAACTAATACAAAATCATACACAATCACAAATGCTAAAAATCAAGACAAGTCTGATGAATCGTCTGCCGTCCCCGTCTCCTGATCGTCATGCGCCAGAGGATCCTATATTAAAAAAAATTAATATGAGAAACATTAATAAAAATTAATATACAAACATTATTTTCAAAATTAAATTTAAAACATGTGATTATTCCTCAAGTTTAATTAGAAAATATTTTGGATCCTTTAGATTTGTGTTTTTTTTTAGATCTGTCATTTGAACACCCAACACAATCCGGGAATCCAAATCGGATTCCGTCAGTTCGCACATGTCACTTTCACCCACCCGGTCGTGTCGAAGTGAACGACACGCCGATCAATCCCTATTTGGGATTTTGGACCCCAGGTTGCATGTTTTGATCATTTAGACTCGGTTTTTTTTTAGATCCGTCATTTGAGCACCCAACCCAATCCGGGAATCCAAATCGGATTCCGTCAGTTCGCACACGTCAATTTCACCCACCCAGTCGTGTTGGAGTGAACGGCACGCCGATCAGATCCCTATTTGGGATTTTGGACCCCCGGTTGTGTGTTTTGATCCTTTAGACTTGGGTTTTTTTTAGATTCATCATTTGAATGCCCAACCCAATCCGGGAATTCAAATCGGATTCCGTCAGTTCGCACACGTCACTTTCACCCACCCGGTGGTGTTGGAGCAACGACACGTTGATCGGATACCATTTTGGGATTTTGGACCCCCGGGTTGCGTGTTTTGATCATTTAGACACGGGTTTTTTTTAGATCCGTCATTTGAACGCCCAACCCAATTCGGAATCCAAATCGGATTCCATCAGTTCGCACACGTCAATTTAACCCACCTAGTCGTGTCGGAGCGAACGGCACGCCGATCAGATCCCTATTTGGGATTTTGGACCCCCGAGTTGTGTGTTTTGATCCTTTAGACTTGGTTTTTTTTTAGATCCGTCATTTGAACGCCCAACCCAATCCGGGAATCCAAATCGGATTCCGTCAGTTCGCACACGTCAATTTCACCCACCCGGTCATATCGGAGTGAACGCCACGCCGATTAGAACCCTATTTGGGATTTTGGACCATCGGCTTGTATGTTTTGATCTTTTAGACTTGGATTTTTTTAGATCCATCATTTGAACAGCCAACCCAATCCGGGAATCCAATTCAGATTCCATCAGTTCGCACACGTCAATTTAACCCACCCGATCGTGTCGGAGTGAACGGCACGCCGATCAGAACCCTATTTGGGATTTTGGAACCCCCGGGTTATGTGTTTTGATCCTTTCGACTTGGGTTTTTTTTAGATCCGTCATTTAAACGCCCAACCCAATCCGGGAATCCAAATCGGATTCCGTCAATTTGCACCCGTCACTTTCACCCACCCGTTGGTGTCAGAGCGAACGACACATCGATCGGATCCCATTTTGGGATTTTGGATCCCCGGGTTGCGTGTTTTGATCATTTAGACTCGGTTTTTTTTTAGATCCGTCATTTGAGCACCCAACCCAATCCGGGAATCCAATCGGATTCCGTCAGTTCGCACACGTCAATTTCACCCACCCAGTCGTGTTGGAGTGAACGGCACGCCGATCAGATCCCTATTTGGATTTTGGACCCCCGGGTTGTGTGTTTTGATCCTTTAGACTTGGGTTTTTTTTAGATTCATCATTTGAATGCCCAACCCAATCCGGGAATTCAAATCGGATTCCGTCAGTTCGCACACGTCACTTTCACCCACCCGGTGGTGTTGGAGCAAACGACACGTTGATCGGATACCATTTTGGGATTTTGGACCCCCGGTTGCGTGTTTTGATCATTTAGACACGGGTTTTTTTTAGATCCGTCATTTGAACGCCCACCCAATCCGGGAATCCAAATCGGATTCCATCAGTTCGCACACGTCAATTTAACCCACCTAGTCGTGTCGGAGCGAACGGCACGCCGATCAGATCCCTATTTGGGATTTTGGACCCCCGAGTTGTGTGTTTTGATCCTTTAGACTTGGGTTTTTTTTAGATCCGTCATTTGAACGCCCACCCAATCCGGGAATCCAAATCGGATTCCGTCAGTTCGCACACGTCAATTTCACCCACCCGGTCATATCGGAGTGAACGCCACGCGATTAGAACCCTATTTGGGATTTTGGACCATCGGCTTGTATGTTTTGATCTTTTAGACTTGGATTTTTTTAGATCCATCATTTGAACAGCCAACCCAATCCGGGAATCCAATTCAGATTCCATCAGTTCGCACACGTCAATTTAACCCACCCGATCGTGTCGGAGTGAACGGCACGCCGATCAGACCCTATTTGGGATTTTGGAACCCCCGGGTTATGTGTTTTGATCCTTTCGACTTGGGTTTTTTTTAGATCCGTCATTTAAACGCCCAACCCAATCCGGGAATCCAAATCGGATTCCGTCAATTTGCACCCGTCACTTTCACCCACCCGTTGGTGTCAGAGCGAACGACACATCGATCGGATCCCATTTTGGGATTTTGGATCCCCGGTTGCGTGTTTTGATCATTTAGACTCGGTTTTTTTTAGATCCGTAATTTGAACACCCAACCCAATCTGAGAATCTAAATCGGATTCCGTTAGTTCGCACATGTCAATTTTATCCACCCGGTCGTGTCGGAGCAAACGGCACTCCGATCAGAACCATATTTGGGATAATTTGGACCACGGGTTGTGTGTTTTGATCTTTTAGACTTGAGTTTTTTTAGATCCATCATTTCAACGCCCAACCCAATCCGGGAATCTAATTCGAATTCCGTCAGTTCGCACACGTCAATTTAACCCACCCGGTCGTGTCGGAGCAAACAACACACCAATCAGATTCCTATTTGGGATTTTGGACCCCCGGGTTGTGTGTTTTGATCTTTTAGACTTGAGTTTTTTTAGATCCATCATTTCAACGCCCAACCCAATCCGGGAATCTAATTCGAATTCCGTCAGTTCGCACACGTCAATTAACCCACCCGGTCGTGTCGGAGCAAACAACACACCAATCAGATTCCTATTTGGGATTTTGGACCACCGGGTTGTGTGTTTTGATCCTTTGGACTTGGGTTTTTTCAGATCTGTCATTTGAACACACAACCCAATCCGGAAATCCAAATCGGATTCCGTCAGTTCGCACATGTCAATTTCACCCACCCGGACGTGTCAGAGCGAACGGCACGCCGATCAGATCCCTATTTGGGATTTTAGACCCCCAGGTTGTGTGTTTTGATCCTTAGACTTGGGTTTTTTTTAGATCCGTCATTTGAACACCCAACCCAATCTGGGAATCCAAATCGGATTCTGTCAGTTTACACATGTCACTTTCACCCTCCCGGTGGTGTCGGAGTGAACGGTACGTCGATCGGATCCCACTTTGGGATTTTGGACCCCCGGGTTGCGTGTTTTGATCCTTTAAACTTGGGGTTTTTTTAGATCCGTCATTTGAACGCCCACCCAATCTGAGAATCCAAATCAGATTCCGTCAGTTCGCACACGTCAATTCAACCTACCCGGTCGTGTCGGAGTGAACGACACGCCGATCAGAACCCTATTTTGGACTTTGGACCACTGGGTTGTGTGCTTTGATCTTTTAGACTTGGGTTTTTTTAGATCTGTCATTTGAACACCCAACCCAATCCGGGAATCCAATCCGGATTCCGTCAGTTCGCACATGTCAATTTAACCCACCCGGTCGTGTCGGAGTGAATGGCACGCCGATCAGATCCCTATTTAGGATTTTGGACCCCCGGGTTGTGTGTTTTGATCCTTTAAACTTGGGTTTTTTTTTGATCCATCATTTGAATGCCCAACCCAATCTGGGAATCCAAATCGGATTCCGTTAGTTCGCACACGTCAATTTCACCCACCCGTCGTGTCGAGGTGAATGACACGTCGATCGGATCCCATTTTGGGATTTTGGACCCCCAACTTGCGTGTTTTGATCATTTAGACTCGGGTTTTTTTTAGATCCGTCATTGAACGCCCAACCTAATCTGGGAACCCAATTCGGATTCCATCAGTTTGCACACATCAATTTAAGCCACCCAGTCGTGTCGGAGTGAACGACATGCCGATCAAATCCCTATTTGGGATTTTGGACCCCCGGGTTGTGTGTTTTGATCCTTTAGACTTCAGTTTTTTTAGATCTGTCATTTGAACGCCCAACCCAGTCCGAAAATCCAAATCGGATTCCGTCAGTTCGCACATGTTAATTTCACCCACCCGGTTGTGTCGGAGCAAACGGCACGCCGATAGGATCCCTATTTGGGATTTTGGACCCCTAGGTTGCGTGTTTTGATCCTTTAGACTTGGGTTTTTTTAGATCCGTCATTTGAATGCCCAACCCAATCCGGGAATCCAAATCGGATTCCGTCAGTTCGCACACGTCACTTTCACCCACCCGGTGGTGTCGGAGCAAACGGCATGTTGATCGGATCCCATTTTGGGATTTTGGACCCCCAACCCAATCCAGGAATCCAATTTAGACTTCAATTTAACCCACCCGGTCGTGTCGGAGTGAAAAGCACGCCGATCAGATCCCTACTTGGGATATTGGACCACCGGGTTGTGTGTTTTGATATTTTGGAATTGGGTTTTATTAGATCCATCATTTGAACGCCCAACCCAATCCAGGAATCCAATTCGGATTCCATAATTTCGCACACGTCAATTTAACCCACCCGGTCGTGTCGGAGTGAACGACACGCCGATCAGATCCCTATTTGGGATTTTGGACCCCCAGGGTTGTGTGTTTTGATCCTTTAGACTTGGGTTTTTTTTAGATCCGTCATTTGAACGCACAACCCAATCTGGGAATCCAAATCGGATTCCATCAGTACGCACACGTCACTTTCACCCACCCGGTGGTGTCAGAGCGAACGACACATCGATCGGATCCCATTTTTGATTTTGGATCCCCGGGTTGCGTATTTTGATCATTTAGACTCGGGTTTTTTTAGATCCGTCATTTGAACGCCCAACGCAATCTGGGAATCCAAATCGGATTTCGTCAGTCCGCACACATCAATTTTACCCACCGGTCGTGTCGGAGCAAACGACACTCCGATCAGAACCCTATTTGGGATTTTGGACCACCGGGTTGTGTGTTCTGATCTTTTAGACTTGAGTTTTTTTAGATCCGTCATTAGAACGCCCAACCAATCTGGGAATCCAATTCGGATTCCATCAGTTCGCACACATCAATTTTACCCACCCGGTCGTGTCGGAGCAAGCGGCACTCCGATCAGAACCCTATTTGGGATTTTGGACAACCGGGTTGTGTGTTTTGATATTTTGGAATTGGGTTTTATTAGATCCATCATTTGAACGCCCAACCCAATCCAGGAATCCAATTCGGATTCCATAATTTCGCACACGTCAATTTAACCCCCCGGTCGTGTCGGAGTGAACGACACGCCGATCAGATCCCTATTTGGGATTTTGGACCCCCAGGGTTGTGTGTTTTGATCCTTTAGACTTGGGTTTTTTTAGATCCGTCATTTGAACGCACAACCCAATCTGGGAATCCAAATCGGATTCCATCAGTACGCACACGTCACTTTCACCCACCCGGTGGTGTCAGAGCGAACGACACATCGATCGGATCCCATTTTTGGATTTTGGATCCCCGGGTTGCGTATTTTGATCATTTAGACTCGGGTTTTTTAGATCCGTCATTTGAACGCCCAACGCAATCTGGGAATCCAAATCGGATTTCGTCAGTCCGCACACATCAATTTTACCCACCGGTCGTGTCGGAGCAAACGACACTCCGATCAGAACCCTATTTGGGATTTTGGACCACCGGGTTGTGTGTTCTGATCTTTTAGACTTGAGTTTTTTTAGATCCGTCATTAGAACGCCCACCCAATCTGGGAATCCAATTCGGATTCCATCAGTTCGCACACATCAATTTTACCCACCCGGTCGTGTCGGAGCAAGCGGCACTCCGATCAGAACCCTATTTGGGATTTTGGACAACCGGGTTGTGTGTTTTGATCTTTTAGACTTGAGTTTTTTTAGATCCGTCATTTGAACGCCCAACCCAATCCAGGAATCCAATTCGGATTCCGTCAGTTCGCACACGTCAATTTAACCCACCTGGTCGTGTCGGAGCAAACGACACGCCAATCAGATCCCTATTAGGGATTTTGGACCCCCAGGTTGTGTGTTTTGATCCGTTAGACTTGGTTTTTTTAGATCCGTCATTTGAACACCCAACCCAATCCGAAAATCCAAATCGGATTCCGTCAGTTCGCACACGTCAATTTTACCCACCCGTCATGTCGGAGCGAACGACACGTCGATCAGATCCCTATTTGGGATTTGAACCCCCAGGTTGCGTGATTTGATCCTTTAGACTTGTGTTTTTTGTATATCCGTCATTTGAACACCTAACCCAATCCGGGAATCCAAATCGGATTCCGTCAGTTCACACACGTCACTTTCACCCACCCGGTGGTGTCGGAGTGAACGGCACGTCGATCGGATCCCACTTTGGGATTTTGGATCCTCAGGTTGCGTGTTTTGATCCTTTAGACTTGGGTTTTTTTAGATCCATCATTTGAATGCCCAACCCAATCTGAGAATCCATATCAGATTCCGTCAGTTTGCACATGTCAATTCAACCTATCCGGTCGTGTCGGAGCGAACGGCACGCCGATCAGAACCCTATTTTGGATTTTGGACCACTGGGTTGTGTGTTTTGATCTTTTAGACTTGGGTTTTTTTAGATCTGTTATTTGAACGCCCAACCCAATCCGGGAATCCAATCCGGATTCCGTCAGTTCGCACATGCCAATTTAACCCACCCAGTCGTGTCGGAGTGAACGCCACGCGATCAGATCCCTATTTGGGATTTTACACCCCCGGGTTGTGTGTTTTGATCCTTTAAACTTGGGTTTTTTTTTGGATTCGTCATTTGGACGTCCAACCCAATCAGGGAATCCAAATCGGATTCCGTCAGTTCGCACACGTCAATTTCACCCACACGGTCGTGTCGAAGCAAATGACACGTTGATCGGATCCCATTTTGGGATTTTGGACCCTCGGCTTGCGTGTTTTGATCATTTAGACTCGGGTTTTTTTAGATCCGTCATTTGAACGCCCAACCCAATCCGGGAATCCAAATCGGATTCCGTCAGTTCGCACACGTCAATTTCACCCACCCAGTCGTGTCGGAGCGAACGACACGCCGATCAGAACCCTATTTGGGATTTTGGACCACCAGGTTGTGTGTTTTGATCTTTTAGACTTGGGTGTTTTTAGATCCGTCATTTGAACACCCAACCCAATCCGGGAATCCAATTCGGATTCCGTCAGTTTGCACACGTCAATTTAAGCCACCCGGTCATGTCGGAGTGAACGACATGCCGATCAAATCCCTATTTGGGATTTTGGACCTCTGGGTTGTGTGTTTTGATCCTTTAGACTTGGGTTTTTTTAGATCTGTCATTTGAACGCCAACCCAGTCCGGGAATCCAAATCGGATTCCGTCAGTTCGTACACGTCAATTTCACCCACCCGTCGTGTCGGAGCAAACAGCACGTCGATCAGATCCCTATTTGGGATTTTGGACCCCTAGGTTGCGTGTTTTGATCCTTTAGACTTAGATTTTTTTAGATCCATCATTTGAACGCCCACCCAATCCGGGAATCCAAATCGGATTCCGTCAGTTCGCACACGTCACTTTCACCCACCCGGTGGTGTCGGAGCAAACTACCTGTTGAACGGATCCTATTTTGGATTTTGGACCCCCGGGTTGTGTGTTTTGATTATTTAGACTCGGGTTTTTTTAGATCCGTCATTTGAATGCCCAACCCAATCCGAGAATCCAAATCAGATTCCATTAGTTTGCACATGTCAATTTAACCCACCCGTCGTGTCGGAGTGAACGACACGCAGATCAGATCCCTATTTGGGATTTTGGACGCCCGGGTTGTGTGTTTTGATCCTTTAGACTTGGGTTTTTTTAGATCTATCATTTGAACACCCAACCCAATCCGGAATCCAAATCAGATTCCGTCAGTTCTCACACTTCAATTTAATCCACCCGGTCGTGTTAGAGCAAACGACATGCCGATCAGATCCCTATTTGGGATTTTGGACCCCCGGGTTGTGTGTTTTGATCGTTTAGACTTGGTTTTTTTAGATCCGTCATTTAAACTCCCAACCCAATCCAGGAATCCAAATCGGATTCCGTTAGTTTGCACACGTCAATTTCACCCACTCGGTCGTATCGGAGTGAACGGCACGCCGATCAGAACCCTATTTGGGATTTTTGACCACCGGGTTGTGTATTTTGATCTTTTAGACTTGGGTTTTTTTAGATCTGTCATTTGAACGCCCAACCCAATCCGGAATCCAATTCGGATTCCATCCGTTCACACACGTCAATTTAACCCACCTAGTCGTGTCGGAGCAAACGGCACGCCGATTAGATCCCTATTTGAAATTTTGGACCCCCGGGTAGCGTGTTTTGATCTTTTAGACTCAGTTTTTTTTTAGATCCGTCATTTCAACGCCCGACCCAATCCGGAATCCAATTCGGATTTCGTCAGTTCGCACACATCAATTTCACCCACTCCGGACTAGCAGCATCGACAACCATGTCTACGTACGTACTTGTGGAGGCAAAGTTAGCTTGTTCAGATGACTGAATATTCAACTTATCATGAGACGACCATAACCCATAATGGGCAACAAATCCTCTCGTATACAAATGATGCTGCACATCCCATGTCGATATCCACTTTCTGTTCTTACAAGCCGAACACGGACATCGGATGTTACCCATCGGATCAACTGCTACTGATGAATTACTCAATGCAAACTAAATGAAACTGTCAACTCTGTCTTTAAACTCCTCTGTCACAACTCCATTAACTATTCCACAGTACATCCATGACCGATTCTCATAAGGCATTTTTCCTACATAGATTAAAGGTCATGTCACGAGTTAAAATCCAACACACCCTCACATCGTTCGAGTAAGTCAAATGAATAGGTAGGATATATTATTTAGATTATCACTTTTTACCTATCTGTGAATATTTGATCGCACTCAAATGACCATTTACTATGTGTTTGTATTATTTGTTGAAAATTTCAACAGCATCTCCCCACACCTCTCCGATATACCAAAAATATTTATGATAAGATATTTTCTTAAACACTTACTAATAAGTGGTTAAGAAAATATTGTAAATCAGTAAAGGTATATCAAAGAGGAGTGTGAGTAGAAGCACTCGAAATTTTCAACAAATAATACAACACATAGTAAATGACCACCTAACTGCGATCAAACATTCATAGACTATCCAAAATGAGACAATTCAAGACTTTGAGTTAGATATACAGTTCTCATCATTGAAAATAAGACTCGTGCACATCAATCCCAAAGTCTTGAATGGGAAGGTTCATTGACTTAACACGCTCTCGTGAGGTGTGTGCAGTGATAAATTGCTATACATGCATAGATCAAATTTAAAACCCACATAAATATGAAAGGAATATGAAACAAAATATTACATGTGAACAAGTGCAATATTAAACCAAATTCACACGTACATGTAAATAAATTACATTAATATAAGAACTGCAATATTAATCAAGAAAAAAGAATTACAAGTGAAGTATGATTTATAACAAACATAAACAAACTAACTTAGAGGTAGGCATATGTCCTCATCTCAAAATATCCATATCTATCTAAAATTATCTATATCCATATCAATTACACTTATTCCTTTCTCACCATGTCTAGATACCAAACCTAACCAGAATTCTCTACATGGTTGGACTCTCTCTCTTATCTCAATAACTAGATTTTTTTATAGGAATAAGAATATAAAATAGATATTTTTTCGCATGTACCCCTATTAATAGCATAATTGGGCTAAATTCATCATAATTTTGCATTGTCACCAAAACCTTGTTATGTGAAAATGTTTGCATTAAAACCTTGTCATGATGTGCCATAACATATCTATAGAATATGCTAGAAAATTCATTTATAGAGTTTCAAACAATTTACCTTTCTCAAGAACAAACCTGCCTTTTGAATTTTCTCCATAATGGCCTATTCTATGTTTATTGAATTGGTTATTATTGATGGCATGTCATGTGATTGTTCTTTTGAGGATGTAACAAGTTCTGTTGTTCTACATGTCATACCTCTTCATTTGGGGTTAAGAGTTGGGTTAAGGGAGAGTAAAAGTGAGGTTAACTCACTTCCATATTTTGGAACACTAGTTAGACTAATCTAGGGAGGGATATGTGGGATATTTAAGAGTATCTCCTAGGTTAATTACCCCAGTCAAAAGGGTGAGTTAAGTTGGTTAACTTGCATGGATATGTGAGATCCTTATTTAAAATGCAAACCCCAAGTTAGCAGTTGGTCGGTATGTGAAATTCTATTTAAAAAAAAAAGTTCAAATCTCAACTCGAGACATGTTAGTTATAGGAGTCTTTTTTTTCAAAAGAGTCTACACAAAAGTCTATTATGGGTACATATAGCCTAATCAATGGGTATTGTTTGGGTTAGAGTATATCAAAATAAAATGATATTTTTGGGTTAATAAATACATGATTAGCTTAATCTTAAGTGACCTAATCGATATCAAAGTGAGCCAAGTACATCCAAGAAAATGAAATTACATTCTAGAAACAAAATCTCGCAGATCTAAATATAACTAGCTCTCTCCGAGGTCTGTGGGGGATGTGGGCGAGGGGGGGATGGTGGGAGAGGGGACTGTGGGGGAGGGGGGAGGAGGGGGATGTGGGGGGGACTGTGGGGGGGACTGTGGGGCAGGGGGGGGGGCGGTAGGGGAGGGGACTGTGGGGGGGGGGGGGGAGGGGGGGGGGTGACGGTGGGGGAGGGGACTGTGGGGGAGGGGGGGGACTGTGGGGGAGGGATTGTGGAGCAGGGCAGAGGGGGGGACGGTGGGGGAGGGGACTGTGGGGGGAGGGGGGACGGTGGGGGAGGAGCGGACTATGGGGGAGGGGGGATCGATGAAGGGGGGGGACGGAGGGGGGGAATGTGGGGGAGGGGGGATCAACGGGAGGGGGGGGACTGTGGGGGAGGGGGGCGGAGGGGGGGAGTGTGGGGTAGGGGGGATCGACGGAGGGGGGGGGGGGACTGTGGGAGAGTGGGGGACTGTGGGGGAGGGGACTGTGTGGGGCAGGGGGGGACGGTGGGGGAGGAGGGGACTGTGGGGGAGGGGGGATCGACGAAGGGGGGGAATGTGTGGGGGGGACTGTGGGGGAGGGGGTGACGGAGGGGGGGAATGTGGGGGAGGGGGGACAGAGGGGGGACCGTGGGGGAGGAGGGGACTGTGGGGGAGGGGGGATCACGAAGGGGGGGAATGTGTGGGAGGGGACTGTGGGGGAGGGGGGTGACGAAGGGTGGGAATGTGGGGGAGGGGGGGACAGAGGGGGGACAGTGGGGGGGAGGGGACTGTGGGGGAGGGGGGGGGATCGATGAAGGGGGGGACTGTGGGGGAGGGGGGACGGAGGGAATGTGGGGGAGGGGGGATCGACGGAGGGGGGGGACTGTGGGGGAGGGGGGATGAAGGGGGGGAATGTGGGGGTGGGGGGGATCGACGGAGGGGGGGACTATGGGGGAGGAGACTGTGTGGGGCAGGGGGGGCGGTGGTGGGGGAGGAGGGGACTATATAGGGAGCGGGGGAATGTGGGGGAGGGGACTGTGGGGGAGGGGGGGTGACGGAGGGGGGGAATGTGGGGGGGGGGGGGGGGGGGGATGGTGGGGGAGGGGGGGGACGGTGGGGGAGGAGGGGACGGGGGGAAGGAGGGGTGTAGGGAAGCGGAGGAGACATACGGCAGCGGCAGGGCGGCGAGCTGGAGGTGGCCGGAGGCGGCGGCAGGGCGGCGAGCCGGAGGCGGCTGGAGGCAGAGGTAGGGCGCTGCGGGGGGACGCGACGGCGGCTTGGGGCGGCGGCAGCGAGGGTCGCGGCGACGCGGGAGACGAGAGAGAGAGACGCTGGAGACGAGAGAGAGAGAGAGAGAGAGAGAGAGATGGAGAGAGGAGAGAGAGAGAAGGAGAGAGAGGAGAGAGAGGAGAGAGAGAGAGAGAAGAGAGAGCGCGAGAGAGGGGGCGCGGGCGGGCGAAAGGCAGGGTGGGGGGTAAAAGTTGCGGGTTTTCCGACGGAACATATTCTGTCGGAAAAGCCGTCGGTATTTTTGACTGAATTTTCCGACGGATAGTACCCGTCGGAAATACCGACGGAGTTTCTGACATAATGTGTTATATCGGAAAACCCGACTGATATTTTCGACAAAAATAAAACCCATCAGAAATGACGACGGATTTTCCGACGGCATATGTCCGTCCAAAAATTCCATCGGTAAACCCGCATTTCCTTGTAGTGGATTGTGGTAAACCAGATATTCATACGATGTTGCCATCGCTCGAAGTGCTGTCCTGAGAACTTTTCAGGTATGCCAGACATATCCACACGGGGTGCAACCATAGACGACATAGATGACATGATCGATAACTTCTCTAAGATTGTTGGAAAAACAATGTACATGAAATAAATAATTACATGGACATATGTAAAACATGATGGCATGAACATCGCATACATATCTTCCCACAGGTATAGGCAAGATCCGATTCTAATCCAAAAGGAAAACACATGCATGTGAATGCAACAAATCAAGAAAAATAATATAGAGTTAGAAAACTTAGCCGAGTCGTCCGTAAGAACTCTCCTTAGAGAAGTTATCGCCTCCGAACATACCAGTACGACGGAGTCAACGATCTTCCCCCAAGATAGAATGACTACAGAGACGCGCCTCCACACGAAGACAATCCCTCCTAGACGACAACCTTGGGAATATGTTCTTCTTCGTCCATGTGAAAGAAATTGTGGTACAAAAATTTTCTGCCGAGAGAAAGAACGAGAACGCACACCCTTTTTAGAGAGAGAAACAACGGCAGATACATTAACCGCCCTTGGGGTTCACTTACGCGTCGTCTCTGCTTCCAGAGAAGACACCGCGCCCCCTTTTCCCTTCTAAAGAACCGCCGCCGCTCTCACGCCGCTTCGTCCTTTTTCCAAAACCGCAAAAGCCTCCTCGCAGCGCTCACAAAACGCAGGCCCCTTTCGGTTTTTACACAGGAGAAAAAAGGCCCAGCCACCGTTCTGCATTTTTTTCCTTGTTTTCTTTTAAACATAAAGAACCCAAAACGCAAGGTCCTCACGTGATGTGAATAATGGCATGTCTCCATTTGCAGAAAAACTCACAAAAATTTTTAGGTTTAAATAAAATTTTTTAACCACCACAAAAATCCAACACATGGGACCACGATAGATCTCTACTCTTCCATGGAATCATCTTCTGGTCGACCTTGATATAAACAACTAAAATTTTATTCCTGACTTCCATCGATCATAATTTGAGGATGTGGCTTATAGTATTACGTAGTATATATCCACAGATTTACATCGGGAGAAGAAGACTTCAAAACTGCAGTGGCATGATTCTGACCATCAAACTAACCTCTAGAATTTTAGGAGAGAATATTCGAAAACTTTAAAGAGGAATTTTGCTAGAGCTTGCGTAGAGGTGGATTTAGAGGTGAGGGCATCGATCACAGAAGCCACGACATATCATTGCATGCCAAGGATTGGAGAGATGATGTGATAGCCATTAATATTTGGCAATTGCAAACTCTTCACCTCACAAACAACAAAACTGGTTGAAAGAGGCAAATGAGAAAGCACAAATACTTATTGCATTGCAAGAAGGGTCTTGCAATAGTACGGAGGTAGATTGCAACAATTTTATTTTTTATTTCCAAGACAATTCTTATAATAAACATTTCTGATGAGGAAATAGTAGGTCAACCCGGATGCATCTCCTACACCCTTTGTCCTACCTACATTTGGTGGTCGATGCTACTTGGTTTTTTTGGTTGCTTATAGGGTGTGCATAATGCGAGATCTACCTTTTCTAATAGTGCCATTACTACTACTACATAAAGGTATACAAACTAAGCTCCTTTTCCCACATAACATCATAAAAGTGATGAGCGATTTCAGTGGTCTACTTTTCACCATGGCACATCAGTACGTAGGAAGTATCACAAAGAATATATTCTTTAACTTTTCTCTTGAACTTTTGGTAGACTCACTGTACAGAGGAATCGTGAACTTGGTGCTATTGTATGCATCATGGTGAAGCTATTGATGAAGCAGACAGGTATCCCGTATACATGATGCCAAAAGGTGAAAAGAGATAACTTAACCTGTCAGATACTTATTAGTGAAAATTCGGAAGAATTGTAGAATTCGATATGGCCATAAGTATACAAATGCATGTTAAGATTACATCTTTTGATAGATCTAGGAAGAACGCAAGGTCCATATAGAATCGAAGGATGGAAATTAAGGCACGATTTGACAATTTTAAAATGCCAATGTCATTGTCTTCTCTATTGATGACACATTCTCCTCATGATTAGGAGGAAGGAGAGAGTGGAAGGTGCTCTTGTTGCTTTCAGGTTGACCCTTCAACATGGATCATCCTTAGATGTGCGCGAGGGGACGTGGCCTAGTGGTCGGGCGCCCCGCTTGAGACAGGTTCGAAACCTACATGTGGCTGCGCTCTGTGCTTCTTTGTAGAAATTAATGAAGCAAACATGTATTTCATGGATCGGTAAGAAGTGTACAATTGCAATCCTTGATCATAAGAAATATTACTCATAGAAATCATATTATTAATTATAATTGGGCCTTTTGAGACTTTTGGGTCTAGCCCGTCAAGATTGCCCAAGAAAAAACGACACTTGATAGGTTTTTGTAGAGCAACACGTAGTGCCATAAATATCTCAACACCTTAACTACTCATGTTGATATCTGAAAGACAAAAAATTCTTAAACCAAATAAAATGTGAGACTGACGCTACTATATATAAGGAGTTATTTTTTTTTTCAATTCTATCATCTCATCTGAAAACTGTTTATATATACGGCTAAGTATTACTACGTCATCAATTTTTATAACTAATTATTATTTTACTGCAACGAGAAGAAAGAAATTCCTCCACTAGAAATCTCAATGTAAAGCGGTTGTTCAAGGGAGTTTAATTTTAGAGGAATGAGAGGTGCTCGCTCTTAATTAGGCAGTCTTTGTAAATGGGTTTGAAAAGATTTTGAAATTAAAATTTTTTTAGAAGACCCTTCTCATTTCCAAAAGATTCACCTCACCTTGACTTTTGAGCTTTGCAAAATTCATTAGAAGAGAGAGATAGATAGAAGATTTTATATATGAAAAAATAGATGTACAATGTTTTGAAAAAATTATGAGAAAGGTGGAGAGAGAGAGGCAGAACACGTTCGGTGAATTTTTTTTTTAAATGTTTCGACACCCACGTCACAAAAGGTATTGGCGACCAAGCAAAACCCCCCACCTCAGGTCATCTTTTATCGAACTTGATTTTGCTGGTTTCTACTTTTTAAAACCCGGTTCCAAACGGAGCATTAGACTTCCACTTCCATGGCTTAACATATCATGATTTAGAAATTTTGATTAGACAGACTAATTATTTTTATTTGGGGTACGACAATGAGTCACCGAATGGCGTCTAATACGTCCAATCTTGGAGATGAAATCCACTTGATATATGTGTGAGAAGATTTTTATGAAAAAAACCTCTTACACCCTCACGCCCCCTATTTTATTGGCAAATTTATTTTTTTTCAAAAACTCAGTTCAGTACATGTACTGAAAAGATATCTTCAATCCCAACCTCGACATGCAACGAGATCCTCCTGCCGTCCATTCCTAGTTTTGCCGCTTTGGTATATATGGGGGTAAACCGGGGGTAAGGAGGGGTATCTCGGTTAATTTCCCTGCCCAACTTTGGGAAGCGGGGTAGAGTTACCCGGGGTACCCCCCCCCCCCCCAAACCTAAGGTAGCGGGGGGGGGTAAGTTACCCCACATGAAGAGGTGGGGTAGAGAGGGGTAGAGAAGGGTAATATTTTTTTTTTTTAAAAAATTTTAAAAAAAAATTGTAATAAATTTTAAATTATTCTATTAGATGTTCATATTTTTAATTTTTTAATTTTTTCACATAAAAATAAATAGAGTCAAAGATGATAGTTGACTCAAAAAAATGAGTTAACACATCTCCATCTCAAAAGTAGCGCCCAAAGTGAAAAAGGTATTTTTGGGGTTAAGCTACACTGGGTTAGTCTACCCTGGGTTAGTCTACCTCTTTGCCAAAGTGGCCCGTGCTCTAGTGAGAGTTTGGGAGAGTGGAAAGTGCAGAACAATGAAAGGAGAATGGTGTCTGTGTACCCCTCCTGCGTATTTTTAGTATGAATTGGTTACATGGGGTGGACAAATCCTCCAATATTGGGAATGCTTTTGCGAAAATAGAAAGAATATTGGCACAACAGAAACTGATCACTGCCCAATGATTTTGTGAAAGCATTGCCAAGTGGTTGGTGGATTGTTTCCCCGTTCACGTATAAAATTAATGGCCGTGTTAATACGCTCAGGGAAGACAAGGTTAGTTGCAATGTGTATGGCGACCTGATTATCACAAAACATGGTAGCTATTCTTGGGTGTACACACATGAAGATCTTGTAAAAGTGAATGTAACTGTGGTTTCTGTTTGAATTCAAATTTTTTTTTTGTTTGTGTGTGTGTGTAAAGTTTTATCTCATATTAGATATCTAAGAAAGTTAGAAGGCCTTAAATTTGAGGTACTTTCTTACATGCTTAGATGTGTGAAGGGGACTTACACTGTCATGCCCCGCCAATTTAGCAGCGGAATAAATCGGGGAGGCATGAACACGAGTATGGTAACGTAATTGCGCATACATTCGCAAATATCAGAGCAACTAATGGACAATAATTGCAATAAAACTCATCATTTATTGATAATTCATCTAATCTAATACAACCACTAATTCAGAGCCAAAATATAGGGCTCAATGACTTATTCATTGGATAAGAAATCTAAAGCAAATATCTAACTAGACTCTAAGGTACTAAGGTCATTCCATCGCTATGACTTCAGGACGCTCATCACTCCAGTCCAATCCCGTTGTTGGGTGTAAGGTCATTCCTTGACTACTGAAAACATAATAACAAATAACGAAGGTGTGAGCGATAACGCTCAGTAGGACTTAATATCTCGTGTAAACAAGCATGCTTTAAGTGATAATGTCTTGTAACGCAGGTTAACTAGAAGAGAACGATCATGTATAGTCAAGAGAGTAATAGTGCAAGATAACAAGTGAACGATAATACATTTCTCAAGAGTATTGCAAAATTAGGATGACGACATAACGAGATAGCGTATACAAGATAGTGTATAACAAGATAGCGTGTATCAAATGATTGTAATAGGATAGCTTGTATCAAGGTGGCGTGTAACGAGATAGCTTGTATATCAAGATAGCATGTAACGAGATTGCATGTAAAGAGATAGCGTTGTAAAGAGATAACATGTAAGAGATAACGTTATGGTTGCACCACGGTGCACTAGTCGAGTATGGCAATAGTCACTTTGGGACAGTAGCCGTTTAACGATAGTACATTCGTTGAACTCCTCAGACTAATGTTAATCAGTCAGTGCTAGAACACTAATAGCACAGAACTGGCACAATATGTCTGAACTCCTCAGACTAATAGTAAAACAATTAGATGTCTAGCCAATGTCGAGATAGTCAGAACCGGTGCAATGCATAACACCGTCAATAGCCCCTGCAGGTATTTTCGGGTGGCTCTCTGCCCCCAGGACTAGATGGAGCCCCTCGGACACTCTCAGTGCCCTGCACACTAAGCATTCAAGTCATTAGGTCACCAGACCCATATTATGGCGCTAGACAGTCATGTATAGTACAAGCAATGGGAGCCACAACAGCTCAAGAGTCTCAAGAGAGTACTAGATGAATAGACGAGATAGTAGAGTGAACGTGAACAGATGAGAGTACAAGGATAGTAGACGAGATAGGGGGTATAATCATAAAACAACGAAAACCACGATAGTAACGGTTGCACAGCACCAGGTCGGGTACCGGCAGTCTGGTAGAAGTCACATCCGCCCATTAGCCGTGCTATGAACACTGGCTAGATGGTCCGGCGTGATCACAAGATAAGAGAGATCTCACTAAGGGCGATTGGATCGTACTGATCCCTAAAAGTGTAACAGGATTTAAGGTACAACCAGCTCGTCGGCTAAGGACGTGCGCCAAAGCCAAGAAGACTTACGGAGGCCTTGACAAGGAGTCCCTAGTCCAGTCGAGAGTATTCCCGGTGGAGAGGTGGTCCAAGTCAAGAGAAAGTGTGTAATGAAACGTTGTCTGTCTTGCCTTGAGTGCTCGAAGGCAGAGGGACGCGATAACGGTGTACAAATCACGCGAAATAAAACGAAAGACATGTGTCATTTAAAATAATAGGTAAATTAGGTAATTAATTCACTTAATTACCAGATACATTATTGAGTATTTAATAGGGTCAAATGGAAATAAACAATGTTTAGTGTGCAAGTGTAAAGAAATCATGGGAATAGAGTAAGTCGTGCTCACAGCTTTTAAATTAATAAGAATCATTTAATATTATCCATAAAAATATTCAGATCAGTTATCAAGCTTAACAGTACATGGTTCAACTTGTACAAGGGTTAGATGGCATTTAAAGCAGGGATATAGAGCAATTAAAGGTTCTAGCCGAAATTTCAAGAAGGCGACGGGGGTCAGTCGCGATCATGCCGCGACGGGGCGCATGGGCGCGGTTAATCAGAGTATCGCGAACGGGGTCCCTGTCGCGGTTCAGGTCGCGGTGGTGCGGCCTGGCGCGAAGGCGAACCGGCCGGCTGCAGGGTTCGGGTTTGGGAACGCGGCGGCGCGGCCGTCGCGTTCATGACGCCGCCTTAATCCGACCGCGACATCCTCTTATCGCGCGTATCGCGCCGCCGCGATAACAGGGCGGTCTTGGTTTTTCCTTTTTTTCTTGGGCGACCCTCTGTGATACAGGGACGTTCTAAATTCCATATAAAATAGTACGGTGGTCCAAAAAGTAGGAAACTAGTTTTAAACGAAAGTAGACATGTAATCTATCAGCATGCACGATTAATTTGAAATAGACAAGGTTTAGAGATGCATTGCAGGTTACTTTCGGTGACCTAAACAGGCGCAGTCAGGGTTCAATGATTAATTAGAGATGTATACATGATGAAAAATTCTGAAAACCAGGCGGCGTTTGAAAACTAACATGTAGTAGTATTTATGATAATTTTATCATAGAATGATGTCAAGTTTGCACGAGTTAAAAAGGAAACAAGGAGGGTCGAGTGCACAGGTCTGATAGATATTCAAAGATTTTATTCTCCCTCATGGGAGATCGAAATC